>CAIGRF010101845.1:9098-26820 GCA_903798235.1 Fraxinus ornus | reverse complement strand
CATAACGTAAATATTAAAATAACCCATAAAAGAAATCTGGTCGAGGAGAATGCCAGTCGGGGAGAATCCCTTGAAAGCCGGTCGCCAGTCGTCTTCAGTCGGGGAGATTGGAGAATTGGGGGAAATGAAAGGGATTGGCAATTGAAATTTGGGGGCGATGGGAAGGGAAAGGGATGGGTTGGACTTAAAAGACTTGGGCTTTGGGTTGGGTGGGCTTTTTTCATTTTTTGTTTAAGGAAAAAAATCATGACACTGGGCTCTTAATGAGTCCGCCGCTGTGTATAACGCGTAACACTTTACTAAATGACTCTCATGACTGTCTTTCTTTTTTCAATTACGCTATTTGTATCATACTTGACAACAATGATTCGACAATGTTGGTGTTGTCAAAATTCAGGACATTGATTTAAAAAATAGTTTTTAATCACTATTAAGAAAATCTTGTCCCATTGAACTGAGAAGATTTGTTTTACAATTTTCCCAAATAGAGCCTCTGCGAGGAGTCAATTTTTCCCAAACAGGGTAGCCCAAACCC
Source organism: Fraxinus ornus (assembly GCA_903798235.1). NCBI lineage: Eukaryota > Viridiplantae > Streptophyta > Magnoliopsida > Lamiales > Oleaceae > Fraxinus > Fraxinus ornus. The sequence goes on along the minus strand of CAIGRF010101845.1, from coordinate 26,285 downwards.
CAAAATGGGGATATGTAGGTAGATTATAAAATACCAGATGGCCTAAGCGAGCTGATTTACGCATCAACTTCAGACCCAGTTAGTTACTATTAAAAATTTATTAGCAATTTCTCTTGTTATCTGTTCTTACTGCTTGTTATCTATGAGATCAAGGCAATACTTATTGAATAATGTTTATAGTTCAAATGGGGTTATAACCTCAATCTATGCGATTTTAGATAATTGACTAAATACAGTGTGAAATTAAATAAGTCATTTAATTATAGTTATCATTTAAACCTCGATTTATGTGACGTTAAATGATATGCGAAATAAAAAGTGAAATTAAATAACTCATTTAATTATAACTCCAATAGGACTAAATAGCACTACTCCCCAAGTTCTCCGTATTGTGTTCATTAGTAATTGAGTTATCGTAGGTATAATCCATAAAGTTGTAAGATCTCTACTAACATCTATTGTCCGGTACACAGATTAACTGGTTATCGACATTTGTCGACATATTTCTTCCTGTAATTCACAGAAAATGTCGTCTATAATCCATAATAAAGTTGGACCACATAAACGAAATTAATTATCTTCATGCATCTATGGAAAAAAAAAAATGAGACTTTATGATACCTCTAACCATCGATCTGGAGTTCATGTGTTAAACATTTCTATATATAGGTAGGTACACCCCGTACTTTTGTACTATAATCGCATGTTTTCTCTGATAACAAAGTAGGGAAAATGAAGACAATCACAAGAAAACATAAATTATCACGTACCACAGTTTTACAGTTTTCACGACATCGTAACAATAAACATACATATTATACATTACAGGCTATGTTATGAACTGTTGTGACGTATTTAACCAATGTCCGCTGCCTGCAGTAGGAATTATGGATATGCCATCCTGAAACCAAAAACGAGGAAACCTCCATTATTTCTGAACAATGTAAGGAAACTCAAAAATATCAATGACCTTTTCTTCTATATGTCACTAGTGTTCACAGATAAGACTGGACAGTATAATAGAAAGGAATTTAGCTTATTTTTCTTTCGTAATTGTGTCATATACCATCCATTCCCCCTATAACATGCCACAAGTGCAATACCATCACCACAAGTATGACGAAGCAGTTAAACAAATTTATATGAAGACATATCTAAATAGGTCTATGTAAATACAGAAGCTCTTTGGGGCCCAAATTTAATACTGCAAGTGTACTCTTTTTCCAAGTGAAACTCTGATAAATTTTATAATCCTAACATTACCAAGCAACATGCAGCTCCATGGTACACGTATCAACAGTAAAACTTTGATGTCTTCTGTGTATAAATTCGATTTAAATCTTGTTAACGAGATATCTAGCTATGTGGCATACAAAACAAAACATTTTTTGGAAAGAAGATGCATATATTAGGACTTTCTTAAGCCAAAGAGAACTCGTTAATTATTCCAACTTTCATATATAAGAAACGAAGCAAATAATGTAAACTAACCATTGTAGGTGAGACATTTTCAAACGTGTTTACAAATTAATAGATGGGTAATAATTCATAAAGAGATGACAAGATACACAATATATGTGAAACATATCTAAATTTTATGGCATGGCACGAGAGATGAATACATCTACAGAACCCCCCCACCCCCACCCCCCTAAAAAAAAAAAAAACCAAATTGAAGTAGAACATTAAAGCTACATGATTCACTAGAAAATAGAAACAATTTAGGCATTTTTGTAAATAACAAAAATACCTCAACTTTCAGCAGGTGACTGACCATGAGAGCTCCCTTCCCCACCAAAGTGCAAATCTCCAATCTGGTCTGGAGCAATCCAAGATATGGGAATGGCAGCAACTATCATAAAAATTATTCAAATCAAGCCTAACTATAATCTGACTATCTAAGAAATATAATATGGGGGAGAATATATACGGAAATACGTTAACATGAAGACCTAATACAAAACCAAATATGGATCTATTTGGAAATCTTATTAAGTCAGCATCAAACGTCAAACCTGGCATCGCAGCTTCACCCGTGTCGTGTGAAGCAGAAGAACGGGCAAGACGCTTTCGAACATAATTTTTCTCCAATGGTACAGGAGTCTGAAAGGAGAACTGTGACATTGTTATGCCTATGTATTCTGGATGCTCATTTAGGTACCTTGAAAGAACGTAGGGAAACACTCAAAATAAGTAAAAGCAAAAGATTTTGAAGTCTAAAATATAGAACCTTCAGAATAAAAAACCTAAGCAGCTTTTAATGACTATCAACAGATAAATTGTACCTCTCAACTTCCCTTGTTGTTCGTAGCCACTTGCCCGATGATGGAGGAACGTAATACCTGTTAGAAAAAATGACACCACCCAATTGAAGTCAAAATGACATTTCCATAGCTCAAAGCCTTTTCTAATGAGCTAGCAAAAATATAGATTCCCAAACATACACGTCGGCAAATTTTGTGCCTCCTTCAGCTCTGAGTCGTAAAATTCGTTGCCAGCCTGGAGGTGGTTTAGGAATACTGGGCTTGTCTATTGCCCAACGCCAACTGCCATCATCTTTCACAAGATCTGGTTCAACGTCACATGTTACTTCAGGACGCCATTCATGAGCCATTTCACAAACAAAAGGTTGTTCCACTATTGTTTCTCTTATCTGCTCATACTTCTCCTTTGAGGGGATAAACCTCCATTTTAAGCAGTTGGCACACTGAACGGTAAAATTTGTTATTGAATCCGAAAGCCTTTTAGATGCCTTTTGTGAAGAGGTGGGACGGGTGACAGATTTGGTTTCAGGAGCAACATCTGATGAGCTTCCTTCCATTTTCGAAAGAACTGTCAATATGAGAAGAAACAAAATCATTAGAAAGAATAGACCACAAAAATGGCAAAAGAAGAAATATTGATTGCAACACGGTTAATGGAATTTATATTTCAAACAAGATGATAATCTTTAGGTTATATTTAGAGTATGCGCAATCTATAGCTTTATTTTCTTCTCTTTTTTAGAGCAAGTTTGAATACCAAACCATAATGGTCAAATAATTCCATAAATAAAGTCGAGTCAAAATTGGTACATGTTTAGTGAACGCATCCATCTCAACAAAAATACGACAAAATAGGAACAAGGAATACCATAATCTCGAAAAACAAAAGAGACAAGACAGCGAGGTTATGTCAATTAATATAAAACAAAAATATATATTTGATAGACCTATAGCAACAATTAACTACAGAAATCTAGAAAATGCATATTTAGAAGAAACAAATAACTAATAGTCTCCAGCGTTATAGTTAAAATCCATATCTTCTAACCGGCATTATCCAGAACATAATTCAACATATGAAGGCATAACTAATAAGTTAAATCAACGAAAAGAAATCACAACAATAGTCATCTTTCGTTAATGTTGCAATGTTATATTGCATAAATACATTATGTAAATGATCTCTGATCTTTGTTGTACACGCATATTATGCTTAAAGGCCTGAGTCATGTCATGTTTAAATGTTAAGACATGGAAAGGGCATGTTCCTGTAAGAGCCTGGGTTGGGAGTTTTGGGTACCAGTTATGGAGATTTTATAAAGTACCCATTTTCGGTGATTTTTAAAAAAGTTTAATCCATGCTTGAGAGTTTATTATCGGAAAGTTATTTAAAATAATAAAATTACATATATGTCTATATGTAAAAAATGTAGGTATATGAACAACATTATGAAGTAAATTCCTATCACTCCTTGCAATTCAAAGTAGCTTTACATAATTTACTCAATCATTTCTCTTGTGATGGACTCACCTTGGAATAATTATTGTTACTTTTAATAAGCTCTTGGATGTCAATTATTTTCTATTGGATTATAAGATGAAGAAAAAAGAATACAATTGCGGAGCTAATTATTATGAGTAGGTACATTTAAGCTCTTTCTGCTAAATATTTCTTAAGAGCCGACATCCATCAGCTTTGAACAAAATATAAGTTGCAAGATAACTATTTGAACTCAATTATTTCTCTGCATTTTGACACGTCTTCACTCATCATCATCTCCAACCCCAATCTCAACTAAATGCACCAACAATTCATTGTCATTCGAAGAAGATTGGTTTGCACACTACAATAACACTTTATCCATAAGATGTGTAGCCCTAAAATCCAAAGAAATTTAGCAACTTGTTCTTCAATTCTGGCTCGTAGAGTTTCACTAAGTCTGCCTTCCCTTACTAAAATAATACAAAAGTTAATAAATGATGCGCGACTCAATCGAATCAAATGTGGACCACTTGATCCTCATCCCGCAACAAGTTGCATATCTTCATCTCGTACTCGCTCACTATACAAATGCATTGGCAAATGATTCAATTCAAACTTGAACTAGTTCATGCAGTAGGCTGCTGTGTTAATTTAAGTCCAAGTAGCAGGAGAAACATCATAAGGATAAGATGTACATGCATGTAGAAATACATGATAAGATCATCATCATCAAAACAGTGACGGACGGCCATCTAACATTACAAAATTGTAGACATAAAAGACATTAACAAAAAAATAAACAATTAGCAACAAAAATCGCATACAATGATAACCATAAATAAATCACATAAATTAGTTTAGATAGCAATGAGAGTTTGATAGTAACAATGAATATACTGCCATTAAGTACAAAGAAGCCTCATTTATTTAGCTCGGTTTGGTGTGCTTTAAATTGAACTTTCAAAATGCATTCACAAGGGAAAAAAAAAAAGATGCCATTCATGGAATCCACCAAACAATCTTAAGAAGCTAATAAGGAACTAGATATAATCGAACAAGTATAAGAGGAGAGAGTACCTGATGGAAGATCTGAAGAGTGGGTATGTTCTGAAGCATTTGGAGACAGAGAGTTATTTGAAGAGGATTTCTTTTCTTCTTGTCCAACCATAATTCCTTTTTTGGGTAGATTTGGAAATAGTTGTTTTTAGAGACAGTAAAATTGGAAGAAAAATTGAAAAGCCCAAAAATCACCAATTTGTTGAGTAGAGAATTACAACCCAAATTACACTACACTGAATCCAGCGCCCCCAATAAACAAACAAATAACTTGTTTTCTCAACATCTCGTGAACAGTGTCACCCAGATGCAGTCAAAATCAGCGGAAAAAATCTGGTAAGCAGGCCCTATGTGTTTATTCTTCGCTGGTTCATAATATTTAAAGGGGAAAAGACCTCCAAAAATGCTGATTTCTTAAATAAAGAAAAAAAAACACGACTATTAAACTGCTGATCTTAGATTACAAATCAGTTGCCACAGAACCAAAGAATAAACGAGAACGTGTAGCTTGAAAGAAATGCACAAAAAATAGAGAAAAGCCAGACTCCTTACAGGATCAGAAAGCAAAAAATTCAATATAAGAAGAAAAAATAAATTTTTTTTTTTTAAAGAAAAATCATTCGCCTGAAAAAAATGAATCACCAGTTAAGAATCTAACAGAAACTCGGAAAGAGGATATCAAAATATGTGATGAATAAATGTGTGAGAACAAAATATTTACCTTGGTATGGCGGCGGTGGCGCGGCCACGGCACGGCTTCGGCGGAGGCAGACTGAGGTGTGTCTGATTTTAGGGAAAATCGAGGTATACAAAAGGTACGAATTTGACTTCAGGATAGATTGCACATTTAGTCCTTCACCTTTTTCTATTTGTGCAGAATCATCCCTAACCTTAGTTCGTAGCAGAATCATCCTCACCCCATTAAAGTAGGTTTTACCATAATCATGACAGACTATCGATGGAGTATTTTACCATCCCCTCCCTGGTGCGTCAACGAATTAGGATGGACATGGGGAACATGGTTTTCACCCAAGGTCGCCCGACTCTTATGTTTCATTTTTATGTTACTAAATATAAATCGCATTTCAAAATATAAAAATTAAATAAATAAGGATACGAAGTACTAAATGGGGATATATTATTATGGGCCCACCTTCCGAAAATACCCAACGAGTCGAGAAATATGGATGATTAAATATATTCACACCACATTTTCTTATAAGCGCACAACATTTTATTTGTATGAAATGTTCATAACATTGTCATTGCCACACTTATGTCTCCAATATTATTTCATTGTATTCTTATCTTTGGTCTTTCATTAATTAATACATCATTTTTTCGGATAATGATTTCAGTCAAAAATTTCGTTAAAAGGGAATAAAAAGATTTTAACTGCCTCTCGTATATTTAATAAGCAGTCAAATAAAAATAAATTCAAAATTATGATTAACTTATCCATCGGTTTAAAGCTTGATAACAAAAATTTTGTATGGAAACCGTTATTAAGGACAAGATTTGCCAATTAATAAAAGGTAAATGATAAGAATATGATGACAAAAGTTCCGAAATTCATGATAACAATGAATAAAGATTAGGGACAATCATACAATTAAAATGTGGTGTATACATACTAGAGAGTACAGAGAGCATCTGAAGGGTTGATTTTCTTGTGCATTGCATTGAGACTTGATAAATTTTCCTACAATTTCTATCTGCGTTTTTAGTTGAGTTTGAACTATATTTGTATTGTACCGTAAAGCACAAGGTAATATTGAAAATTTTGACAACCATCAACAAATTCTTCATTTTGGGGCAATTAGAAATTCCCAGTAAATTGTCAACAATATTCTACAGTTGTTTGGTGAATTCGCAAGGAAAAAATGCCTTCATTTCATTATTCCTTTGTTCTTTAGTGAACTTATACCCTTTTTTATCAACAAATAACCTCCTCCTCCCCTCTCTCTCATAACAGACAATAATTTGAAGTTATCTATATATTGTTTTCATGTTGATATATTTGTTTAAAATTGCTTGCCAACGCACTACATATGAAACGAATTGGTTCTTGAACAATCGTAAAAGTTTTCATAAGAAAGAAAAAAAATTAAGAACAACATATTTAAACTTGAAATCCAAAATAAAATGATTGGCAAAACGTTAGTAAATCATAACATAATATTATTAAATATTTTATTAGCCACCGTTGCGTACTCGTCTTTCTTCATCCATATCGATTCATTGATTAAATATTATCTAAAATGAAAATTCATATTTCATATGAGATGATAATCTCAATAAGTGAAATAACGTAACATGAAAAATAGAAATCCATAAGATTCTTGAATTTACTTGATGAGACACGAAATATTAAGAATCGAACTTCATGATTCTGATTTCGTGCGTAGCGATACTAGACTCCATGATTTCATAACATGAACATAAACAATGATTTTTATAACTTTAAGTAATGAAATATGTATATTTTATTTACCTCATAAATTGAATAGGATTTTATAAAACACGTATGAAGAACTTTACCAAGAATTCACTTATGAATTGTATGTGTGTGGAAAAACAACTGTCGTGTCGTATGGGTAGGTAATTGAAAGAATTAAATATGGACATGATGTGACATTTGAAATCTTTCCTTATGTGACAAATGGTAACCTTACATTGCTTCCATTATATCCATAGTTGTTAGACTCGACTTGGACACTGACCCGGACAATGCAGTAAGTCAACCGGTGACCCGGTGGTTCAACCTACAGGTCATTGTATAAAACCCTACAAAAAAATTTAAAGTAAAAATTTTTTTTAGGGCCAAAATCAAAATTTTTAATTTATTTTTCACTAATTATTTAGATATATAAAATAAAGTAACATGTTGGATTAAAGTTTTTTAAAAGAATATTTTTATAAAAGTTATAAATGATTCATTAGCTAGATATAAATTATTGTACACAAGTAATACTAAAACACTTTGTGTTCGTAGTTCAATTCATTTGGACCCAAAAATTTTGTTAAAGGATTTCAAAACCCAATCAAATCGATCAATCGGGCCGATTAATTCGATCAAAGCCTGATTTTGACCGAGTAAAGTGCATTTCTCTCAAATTAATCTGGTCGGCCATCAATTTTCTAACCCGACGGACCAGGATGGGCTGATTTTTATAACTATGATTATATCTATTGTAATTTCCCATCTATTTCCACTACAATAATTTCATTTAGCATAGATATACATATTTATACGCAAATATACTTATACTATAGTAGTTACCTAATATAATTAAATTAAATTCTTTTATTCTATAACTAGTTTGAACATAGTTATTTAAAAGTCTTTTAAGGTGTAGATTCTCTAGGCTCAGTCTTTAGCATTCNTCTATCTTTGGAGGGTATTGTGGATATCGTTCCTACCTTTCATTTTTTTGGCATTTATGACCTTACCTTTCACTTTTCGTGAGTCTAAAGTCCTTTTCAGCATATTTTGACGATTTTACCATCCATTCAATTGAAACATAAAGAAAAGAAAAGAAAAATAGTTGAACAAATTGTAACTATTGGCCCAAACTTTTTAAAAAGTGCAAATAACCTACCAAACTTCACCTTCTTCCCAAAACTCGCCCCCACCCTATCGCCGCCTGTCGGCCATTTTCAGGCCACCGGATTTTTGCACCAACACCATCTCATCATCAACCCCTAACATTCCTATACAAATTTCAGCACCAAAAAACAAAACAACAACCAATAACTAATCTTAATCCGAAACCCTCCAAGAATATACTCTACATCGGAGGCCAACTAGTAGAATTCCCGTACCAGCTTTGTGGCACGCAGCTCGCGTTCATGAACAGGGTGATTTTAACTTTAGATTGATTTCAGAGGGATGGAAACTGTCACGCGCTACTAGAGTTACCCACGGGAACTAGGGAGCCACTCTCTCTCCTTTGCTCTACCATCGCATGGCAACAGAATTGGAAATCAAAGAATCTTCGGGCGAATTTGACGCACTCGAGCTCAAAGCCTAACCTCGAGGCCACCACTGATCCTATTAATGATGGATGCGGTTTCATTCTTGAAACCCAGCCCTCAGGTGTTAAATATGATCAGAATTCGAGTAATTTTGATTTATTTTTTTGTCTGTAGATGATAAAAAATATTAAGGGAACAACAATTGTGCCCTTTTATTTTAGTGCTCCTTTCCCTTGTTTTTTTTAGGGCAGAAATTTGTGTAGAAATGTTAGGGATTGATGATGAGATGCCGAGATGGTGTTGGTGCAAAGATTCGGTGGCCAAGGTAGCTTGAAAACGGCCGACAGGCAACGATAGGATGGGGGACGAGTTTTGGGAAGAAGTTGAAGTTTGATTGGTTATTTGCACTTTTTAAAAAGTCTGGACCAATAGTTGCAATTTGTTCAATTACTTTTTTTTTTCTTTTTTTTTTCAATTGAATGGAGGGTAAAATCATTAAAACATGGTGAAAATGACCTTCGGAACACGAAAAGTGAAATGTAAGGGCATAAATGCAAGAAATGAAATGTATGGACGGTATCCACAATACCCTCCAAAGGTAGGGACGTTTTGTGCCAATTACCCTTACTTTTTTTAATTCTTTTTTTTTTTTTTGCAATAAAAACAAATTCTATGAACAATTATTAAAAAAATCCCTTTAATGGTCAATTTTCATGAAAAATAAAGTCAAACGAACACCAAAAAATCCAAAATTTAAACATTTTCCAGGTGGAAAATTATATCAATCAAACAAAATCAATTAACAATTTCCAGAAAAACAATTATAGGCAATTCAATTCCCTATAATTCATTTTTTTCCACCCAAATTTCACTCATGTAATCAAACGGACCCTTAATTTTCATGGCAGTCAAAGGTAGAAAGAAAAGAAAAAAGAAAGTGAGTTTTTTTTTTTTTTAAAAAAAACAAACAATTATGTCCTTAACTATGGAAAGTCCACGATTTGATCCCTAAACTATGTAAATCAAACAATTTGATCCCTAGATTTTTTATTTTATTTTTTTCAAAATCTCACTATAAGGAAATGTTCAGGGTGTTATAATTTGCCCCTCTTATAACCTTGACATTCATTGAAAAGTTTTGGATACTTAGGCCCATTTCTCCACATCTCGCTCCCACGTAACATCTTCAACCGAGTGATTACGTCACTGTACTTTCGCTAGCGGGATCACTATGTTCCGGAGCGCTTGAAAATTTCCGATTAACAATTCTTATTGGTACTTCTTCATAGCTCAAACCTCGCTGTAATTCAATATACTGATGGTTGATCACATGACTCGGATCAGGGACGTACTTCCTAAACATTGACATATAGAAGACGTCATATACAGTTGAAAGTTCTAAAGGTAATGCTAATTGATATGCGACGTTCCTAATACGTTACAAGATCTCAAACGGGCCAATAAACATTGGTTGCAACTTACCCTTCTTGCCAAAGCATAGAACTCTTTTCATTAGTGCCACTTTGAGGAATACATTATCACCAACTGAAAATTCCAGACCCTTTCTTTGCATAACTCTTTTGTCTATCCTAGGCATTTTTCATGTTGACGCGAATTTTCTCAATTGCATACACTGTCTCCGCTCATCGATTTCATCCCAATGAACTAGTGATCTACATTTTCTTCCATACAATGCCTGGTATGGTGCCATGTTAATTGAAGTGTGGTAACTATTGTTGTATGAGAATTCAACTAAAGGTAAATACTTATCCCATTGTCCCCCAAACTCGAGTATACATGTCCGGAGCATGTCCTCGAATGTTTGAATTGTCCGTTCAGACTGCCCATCTGAGGATGGAATGTCATACTAAACTTTAGTTTAGTTCCCATAACTTGGTGTACTTTTTCAAAAGTTTGATGTGAATCTTGGATTTCTATCCGATATAATATAAATATGCACACCATGTAGCCTTACTATCTCATTCACATATAACTGCATGAACAAGTCCATAGTAAACGTCATCCAAACCGGTAAGAAATGAGCCGATTTGGTGAGTCGATCCACTATGACCCAAATAACATCGTGACCTCTTGCTGAACTTCGAAAACCAATCACGAAGTCCATAGTTACATGCTCCCACTTCCACTTTGGGACTTCCAATGGTTTAAGTAACCCTGACGGTCGCTAGTGTTCGGCCTTCACTTGCTTACATACCAAACATTTCTTGAAATACTCAGTTATATCCCTCTTCATACCTTCCCACCAAAATACTGACCTTCAAATCCTTATACATCTTTTTGCTTCATGGGTGTATTGAATAAGGAAATGAGTGTGCCTCCTTTAGAATCTTTTCAGTTCCTCAAAATCCGGTACACACATCTTCCCTTAATAATATAATGTTTTATCTTCAGCTATGGTGAAATCCTTCCTCTTTTCTTACTTAATCTAAGAATTGGTATACTCAAAAAATTGATCACTCTTTTGATGTATTTTAATTATGTCATTGTGTGTGGGTCGAATAGAGAGAGCTGCTACTCGAGCTACCACACCTAGCTGAGTGGTGACAACCTCGAGATTCAATCTCTCAAACTCTCTCCATAGTGTTTCCTGCGTAGTTAACATAGCTAATTGACTTGCCATTTTTCGACTCAAGGCAGCAGCTACCACATTCACCTTGCCTAGGTGATAATGAATTTCACATTACTAACTCAAGTCGCCTTCTCTGTCTCATATTCAACTCCTTATGGATGAAGTTGTACGTAAGGCTTTTGTGATCCATATAAATGTCATATTTACCTCCATAAAGATAATGCTGCAAAATATTTAATGTATGGACCACCGCGACAAGTTATAGGTCGTGCGTGTGGTAGTTTTGCTCATGTAGTTTTAATTGTCTCGATGCATAGGCAACCAATTTATCGTACTGCATTAAGACACATCCCAAACCTTGCTTCAAAGCATCACTATAAATCATAAAACTATCTGACCCATTGGGTATGGTTAACATCAGGGCATTCACCAACTTCTGATTTAATTCATCAAAGCTCTATTCACACCTCTCTATCCGGTCAAACTTCACACATTTTCGTGTTAGCTGTGTCAATGGTCTTGATATTTTGGAGAATCATTCAATGAACCTCCGATAGTATCTTGTTTAGCCTAAGAAACTACGAATTTCTCCTACATTGGATGGTCTTGACCAACTCAACACTGTCTTCACTTTACTAGGATCCACATCTATGTATCGGGCCATGACAATATGTCCAAGGAATGTTATTCGCTCCAACTAAAACTCACATTTTTTGAACTTGACATAGAGATTCTCTTTCTTCAAAACCTCCAACACAATCCTTAAATGCTCATCATGACTTCTTCAGTAGATCAGGATATCATCGATCAACACGATAACAAACTGATCCAGATACTTGTGGAAAACGCGATTCATCAAATCCATAAAGACTCCATGAGCATTAGTTAGCCCAAATGGCATAACTAAGAACTTGTAGTGTTCGTGTCGAGTTCTAAAAGCAGTCTTAGAGATATCACTGGCATTTATCCTCAACTGATGATATTCCGACCTCGGATCGATCTAGGAGAGTATTATCGTGCCTTGTAATTGATCAAATAGACCCTTAATTCCTGATGGTGAACCCATTTAAGTCTGGTAGTCGATGCACATCCTCATAGATCCATCTTTCTTCTTAACAAATAACAATGACATCTCCCAAGGCGACACACTAGATTTTATAAAGCCCTTTCTCAATAATTCCTCGATATCTATTTTCAATTCCTGTAATTTCTTTGGTGCCATTCTGTAGGGAGCTTTAGAAATAGGATCAAAGTCGAAGTCAGATCAATTGTAAACTCTACTTTTCGCTATGGAGGCATTCCAGGCAAATCTTCGGGAAAGATCTCTGGAAATTAAAATACTACTTTGACATCTTCGATTGTCAGTGTTTTATTTTTCTTTGGCCAGCATTGACACTATGAATCATATGCATCCTTCTGACTTCAAACGTTTTCAGGCCTTTATAAGGCAGAAATGACTTTGGGTAGGGGTTTTGTTTTGTTTATTGAAAGCGAAGTTCTACTCCTTCAGGCCATTTAAAAATCACTTCCCTCTCAAAGCATAGAATTGTTATGTGGTTCTTCGAAAGCCAATTCATTCCCAAGATTATGTCGAACTCACACATGTTCAAGACATATAAGTTCATGTCCAAGATCTTACCATCAATTTCTACCCCTACTGTCTTTACTATATGACTTGTGTTAATTACATCCCCAGAAGGGATGACAGCCTCTAATGGTGTATGACAACTTTACTACTTACATTTATTGTGCTCATAAATTTCGGCGATATAAAAGAATGGATGGAACTAGAATCTATCAAAACATATGTGAGAGTACCAAATATGAGAATGTTACATGCTAAAATATTTCGAACGGCATCCTCCTCATGTTCAGTAAGGGCATAGACCCTTGCTTGCCCTTTAGGTGGATTCCCAGGTTGTCGCTATTGAGGTGGTTGCTTCGATTTCTGATTCTTAAGGTAAAACTTTGCCACGTGATCATCTCTCTATCATAGAAGCATACATTGGTCCCCATGAGGCATTTCCTACTGTGATACTTTTGACACTTGTCACAAATTGGATTCTCCGAGTATTTGCTCGAAATTGACTCTCATTTCCCTTTCTTTGCAAAACTTTGTTTCCTTTTATCTTTGTGATCCTCCCATTTACGCTTCTCTAATAGTCTAGGCTACTGAGGTTAACTGGTATTGTTGGTGTTTTCCCTAAAATTGGCCAACTATGCTTTTGCCAGTACTTCGTGGTATGTACTCAATTCAAATGTGACCACTGATTATCGTAGATCATCACGTAGACCTTATTCAAAGCGTCTCACTTTTTTTTCCTTCGTACTAACCAATTGTGGAACGTAGTGAGATAGTTCCTCAAACTTCATTTCATAATACATCGTGTCAAGATTCCCTATCTGAATACCAGGAATTTCACTTCCTTCTGGTTTCGGATGTTGGTGGGAAAGTATTTTTGCGAGAATAATTCTTTAAATTCATTCCACATCCAGCCTTGTCCAACTACTCTGAAACTTGTTGGTCATTTTCCAACAGTGTCTTGCTCCTTTATCTAGCATAAAGGTTGCACAGATTACCTTCCGAGTTTTTGGGCTCTTTACAAGTTTAAAGATCCATTCTTGCTTGTTCATCCACTCTTCTGCCGTTAGTGGATCCGTGCCTTCCTCAAAGCTAGGGAGTTGTAGCTTATGATGTTTTTCCACTACTGTAGCCACACTCCTCTCTGCAGGTTGTGGTGCAATAGGTAGTGCGACGGAGGTTCCATGTTGCGTATCGCTTCAAGAAATTGTATGAATTGGTCATTCAAGTTGTGATTATTGTCATTGTTCGTTTTAGTTGCTCCAGTCTGGGGTTGACCGTTCCTATTGTTGTTTCTAGAGCGAGTTGTCATAATCTTGATAAAAAGCAAACATAAAATCACTTTACTACTAGATTAAGAATAAGAAAAATAGCAAATTTTATTTCATCAAATCTCAATAACTTGCATAAACCAAATGGACTTCGTAGTATCCAATTATCCACTTATTTAAATAAAAATTAGTCCACACATGACATTCATATATAATTTCCTATCATCTAAAAATTTTCCCCAGTTCTCTTATCTCGACTTGCCTCTGGATTCTCCCCAGGGTTATGCCCCGAATTCTCCTTAAAATATGGAGTAGGGTGGTACTTAGGGTTCTCCTCAAGATCTTCCTCTTCCCATATCATTTCTCCAATAATATTACCCTTTTGGTCAACTCCTGGTACACTAGGGAAATTGCCAACACTAGGTGGGCTACGTGGACGGCGATGATCGAGCTCATACACAAAGGTCTTTCAATATTCCTAGTGTCTTGAGTGTTAATAATACATCTATCCCTCAAGCACGCAATCTACACGGTAGGGGCAGTTTGGTATTCGAACATTTCCTCAAGCCTTTCAACAAACCATCTCCAGTAAGGGCTAAGCATTCTATAGAGATGATAAACGATCTCATCCCTATGAAACTCGTGTCCGTTATTTTCAGCTTCTCTGATGGTCCTCTCTAGGGCATCTAAATGTTCCAATAGATTGTGGTTGGGGTTCCTCACGTACGTCATATGCAACCTCAAGAACATATTTCATCCGCGAGCCTAATCTTTAGCTGATTGCATGCGTCTATTAACCATTTAAGAAAATAAATTTATGATTAATCAATTTTCTTACGTAAGTCAATGTACACTAAGTTAGGTACACTGTTTCTAAACATAGTTCCTAACTTAGTAATGCCTGTGTTTGAGGTGTCCAAACGAAATAGAAGGTACTTAATTTGGAAGTTTCCGAATTTATAAACTTTCTTGATTGGGTACTTTTCTATTCCTATGACTATAAATCTTTTTGTAAACTAGTAAAATCATAAATTCATAAAAAGATTTTTTCCATTTTTTTTTAAAAAAAATATGCACGAGTAATAGTGACTGCGGTTCGCTGTTCACGTGAATAGTACAATATTTTTTTATATCATGCATCTTTTCTATAAACAATGACTGTCATTGTTCATATCGTGAACAATACCCCCTCGTTTTTGTCTACATAAGTGTAGACATGCTCTGATATTATTTAAAACAAATTAGTTCTTGAACAATCGTAAAGTTTTCATAAAAAAGAAAAAATTAAGAACGATATATTTAAACTTGAAATCCAAAATAAAATGATTGTCAAAACGTTAATAAATCGTAACATGACATTATTAAAATATTTTATTAGCAACCGCTGCGTACTCGTCCAATCTTCATCCATCTTGATTCATTGATTAAATATTACCTAAAAAAATCATATTTCATATGAGATGATAATCTCAATAAGTGAAATAACGTAACATGAAAAACAGAAGTCCATGAGATTCGTGAACATACTTGATAAGACATGAAATATTAAGAATCGAACTTCATGGTTCTAATTTCGTGCGTAACGCTATTAAACTACATGCTTTCATAACATGATCATAAACAATGATTTCTATAACTTTAAATAATGAAATACGTATATTTCACTTATCTCGTAAATTGAGCATGATTTGATAAAATTCGTAAGAAGAACTTTACCAAGAATTCACATATGAATTTGTGTGTGGGAGGGGAAAAACAATTGCTATGTCGTGTGTGTAGGTAATGAAAAGAATAAAATATGGCCATGATGCGACATGTGAAATCTTTCCTTATGTGACAAATGGAGACCTTCCATTACTTTCATTATGTCTATGGAAATATCCTATCTATTTCCACTACAATCATTTCATTTAGCATATATATGCATATTTATATGCATATATACATATATACTATGGTAGTTACCCAATATAATTATAGTAATTTCTTTCATTCAAGAATTGAATTATGGTGGCAGTCAAAGGTGGAAAGAAAAGGAAAAAAGTGAGTTTTGTTTAAAAAAATCAATTTTCCTTAAATATGGAAAGTCCACAATTTGATCCCTAAACTATGTAAATCAAACAATGTGATCCCTATATTTGTTTTTTCAAAATTTCACCGTAAGGTTCTAATTTCCAAAATTAACGACTATAAGGAGATTTTCGGGGTGTTATAACATACATCCTGCAGCCCACACGAGGAAACCATCCTAAAGTTTTTACTTTAGAAGAATTGTCTGTCAAGACTTATCGCTACCATAACCCAAATACGCGAGGGTTGAGTTTTGAATGTTTTGGATTATTAATCATAACCTTTTTTTTTTTTCAATTATAGAAATAACTTATTCTGGATTATTGTATTGCTTTGAATGTTACCAATATCTCATGGTGTCTAAATATTGATGTTCAGATCTACTAAAAGAAATCTGCTTGATGAATGGTATCTTAAATCATTCGTGCATCTTAGTGACATGCTAACAGTCTAACACTAGAGGGATATTTATATAATTTAGAGTGTAAGATATATAGATTCGTTGATTTTGTGATTACTGACTTGTTATTTTATTAGCATCATTTCTGAAATTATTTTTACGCTTAGTGATCGTTTGATTTCCCGCAAGTGAACGGGATCGTGATCAAGTAATAAAGTGATGAATAGAGTGTCGAACCCACAAGGACTACGTATTTAATCGAGTTAAAATTAATTGCAACTTTAATCGAATAGCAAATAGATTTTGTGATTTGTTCTATACTAATACCTAAATTATCAATCAAACTAAAGAAAATAAGTAAATGTGTTTTTCAAATCGTGAGATACATTGCTAAGATGTCGAATCCCCCTTATTATTCCATTTTTTAGTGTAACAATTAAATTGACAAATTTGAAATAATTCATGTTGGTCAATGTTCCTAATTTAATTGAAA
>CAIGRF010101801.1:25071-37767 GCA_903798235.1 Fraxinus ornus | reverse complement strand
TTCTTAGTGAAATGATGATATTACCCTTACATCTACTAAAAAAGAAAAGAAAAAGAAACCAAAATTCCTTTGATTTTTGAACAACTGCAAGAGGCTGAGAATGTTAAAAATTGAATGGTTGGAGGATTGAAGTTTCCAAAATATTAGGTTAGGGACCTAATAGGGTTGTGAATTCCATGTGTAATTTTTTCTATATTTATTTTATGTAAATGTTTGATGACTAAAATACCTGGTAGTATTTTAATTTGTGATTTAGATCTTGAAGGAGGTGGAAGAGGGATCTTTGCCAACTTATGGGAAGACAAACATAGAAAATAAGAAAAAAAAAAAATTAATGGAACTAGATCTACATGCACATGCTTCAAATATTAAATCACATTAAAGATGTCCTCCTTTTTGACCCTGTTGAATTTTTCATGTACGTGGGCATTTTCCAAATTGTAACTACTATAATTATTCATCATCTCATGGGGATGAAACAACATTTGGTGTCAGATCAATAAAGCTGTGTACATAACGGTGTACACAAGGGATTAAACCCTTCTCATTTGTCTCATGCGAATGTATGATGCTACACATATATAGCGGAATTTTACTCATATAAACTATGAGAATTTAATACGGTTAAATATATGAAATGATGAAGAAATATCAAAAATATTTTTAATTAATTATATTAAGGGTTGTCCAATCAGTACACAAAGCATGCGATAAGTGGACGAGTGTGTGTTTTTCTTTTAAAAAAAAGGGTTTAACTCTAATGTTGACGCTAAGTTAAAGTTGAACCAGATAAATTATCGGTTAGAGATGAGTTTTAGGGGTTATGACATTTATACAATGCTCCTCACAGTTCGGATTTTCGTGGCATTGAAAAAGCACACCATAAAAATGGGAAATAAAATTTCAAACAAATCTTTCCCACAAATTAATTATATCAAAATAAAAAATATAAAAAAAAATCCCCACAAAATTTAAAGAAAATTCCCTCCCTTAGTGACCCAACGATTTTCTCGAGGGTGGAAATGAATTTTAACCACAGGACCAATCTGTCGCCACGTGGCGGTATCCCATACCCGCGAAAGAATAGTTCTTAAGGCAGTTCCTTTCCGCAACATTGTATAGCCGGTCACTAGTTTGGCTTCTACCGATTGGTCCAGTCACAGGGATCAATGGTATAAGAGTTGGGGTTTAAGCGATGGTAGATGGGTGGTTTTCACAGGGTTTTGAAAAATTATGAGAGAAAGATAAATGGGTTAGAGACCTTCCTGTAGTGAAAATGGAATATCCAGATTCTACATTGAAAATTGTTTTTTGAAAAATTATCTGACCTGTGGGTCCAATTCAAGGCGAATTCTACAGGAACTTGTTTTATGTGCAAATTTTGTGGATTTTGGATGAAATGGAACATAAATCCCTTCCTCAAAGGTGAGATGATCAAAATTCTGCCTAGTAAAGTTTGATATTTGGGGTTTCTTTTTCTATTTTTTGTTTGGTGGAGGGAATTGTTTTTCTTATCTTCTTTAAGGTTCTTCCACAACCAAACAGGTCATTTTCCATTTTTTTCTTACTTTTTTTTGGTTATTTAGTCTCATTTGATTTAGAATTGCATACTCTATATCCATTTTGTATTTTATGGTCGATCTGGAATTTTGACATGCAAAGGTTTTTTTTTCCCTTCCAGAAGAAGTGTTGAGTCCAAACCAGTTCTTTAAAGTCTGAAAGATGATCGAGATGCATTCATTTAAGCTATTTCCCTATAGTTACAATTTTTCTAAGTTTTCAAGAGGGCTCTGTGTTGATCTCTGTCCCTTAGCTTCCAGGTCATCTTCATGCATGTGTTTTAATTTTATTTTTTAAAAATCTATGGATGCATGAAAAATAGTTCCTTTTTTGTACAGAGCTTTGGGATCCATTCCGTCAGGGTTTAATGAGGGGTTTTAACTCTTCGTTTCCCTCCTTAGTCATTCTTTTGCTTTAATGGAAAGAGTTAACGTATTTAGAATTGTTTGATATAAACCACATTTGACTTTTTGGTTAATTTTGTGTTTCTGTAGTATCTTCTTTGAAGAGTTTAAGTTTTTTGTTATTTTCTTCCACGTAGGTGTATTGACTTTATTTGGATCACCGATCACGTTGATCCAATATAACTTTGGTCAGCTACATAGTAAGCATTTATCATGTTTGGGAAAATTGGAAAGAATTTTTGTTGCTGAAATATTGGAATATTAGCATGTGATCTTGGATCTCATGGCAATTTGTGATCTGAGAGGTATGCATGGAAATTCTTATAGAATGCAGTGATACGGTTTTTACAGTTACATTGTCCATTTAAGACATTTTGGTTTCCTTTCATGAAATTCTGGATGATTTTACAAACAAAGCTATCACTAGGCATCAAGATGGAGCTTCGTGCTTATAAATGATGGATCATTTATCTAGTAAAATGAATTTTGCATTAACTGCTGGAGTCATCTTGATATTGGTATAGGTAATAACTGTGGATTCTTGATTGCCGTGGGTTTCATTTATGATCCCATATAATTGTTATTATATACGCCAGATTCTGTTTACCACATGTTTCTTTTTGAAATTAGTTGCACTACCTGATCTTTGCATGTTATCTAGTCAGTTCGACTATGGGACAAAACTAATCATAATGGTTTCAACCATGTGGCAACCATTATGTTACTCTTTTTTTTACCATTTTTCCCCACTGGATATAATTAACTCGAATAACCTAAACTTAATGCTGTTTTCAGTTACCTACATTGCTGATTTTTTTTCACCTACAGGATTGACTGTACTTGAGCCTTCTGTCATAGGTGACTTGCGGACGAGCCTTGATATGAAATTTTAGCCTGTAAACTAGATTAAAGAATGTCAAAGATTCCTGCTTTATGATTTTTTTGGTATGGTTTCTGAAATATGGTGTTGCTGAAAAGGTTAGACTATGGATTTAACGGCTATCAGGTGCCTCCCACACCACGCGCTGCCAGATCAGCAAGGGTAATCCTAGATCTAATGGAACACCATTAATTTTGTTTTTTTCCTTTCATGACGTGGTTCTGAAGAACTAACTCTATTTATACTTGTTTCATTGTCATTCGGTTTAGAGGAGGTGTGAATTTAGGAGGAAAGACTGTGTCCAGAAGATGTGCGCATTTGACTTATTGGCTACTGTAGCTGGCAAGTTACTGATGGAGGGTGACTGTTCTCCAAAATCTGTGGATACATCTTCTGATAAGGAGCAACCTGAAGTTGTAGAAGGTTCTGACCGGAATGGAGAAAATGATGAAAATAAGCCTTTGGAAGAAAAATCTTGTGAACAAGATAGCTGTGAAAGAAACTTTTTATTTATGGAGATTGTATCACAAGCTCCTAATTCAAATTTTCATGCAAATGAACTTGGACATTGCCAGAATGATGCATGTTCAAGGCCTGCATCTGTAATAACTTCTGAGAGCTCAGAAAAGGTTTGTTCTGCAGAACCAATGCTCAACGATGATTGCAAGCTTCGACTTGGAATTTTTCCTCATCCGGTAGATGTTGAGTCTTCTGTTTGTAGATTAGAGAGTGAAACTAAAAAACAGATAAAGATTGAGTCCCCGAATAATAGGAATTTGGCAATAAATAAGCGGGCTGATACATGCAATGTGCGGCATTCAGAGGCTTGGAACAGAAAACCTTCTGCTTTAGTTAGTTCAGCTGATAGTCAAAAGTTTCCTTTTTGCAGCGAACAAATTCTTTGTGGTTCTTTCCCAGTTAAGCAGGGTGCTTTAAAGTTAGTTACTAGAGATGATGATGAAAAGTCTTCTGGGTGCACAAAACCGAGCTCCACAAATAAGGCCTTTAGGCCACCACCACATGTTGGAGATTGCAGAACTAGGAAGTTGTTGACATCTAAATATTTGAAACCAACTACAAATTTGAAGGATTACGATTCTCGTGAGTTATTGATTGTTTAGTTTACATGGTTATTGTTTGAGTTGATATGGTCGAGCAATCTGTATGGCATAATCAGTTGGTTTTTTCATGTCTTCTGATGCAGAAAGATGCAATTACCTCAATAGGAATAAAAGTTATAAGCGCCAGAGATCTCAAAGAGATTATCCTTTCAAAAAACGGAAGTTTTCTTACTGCAGCTCAGTGTCTAATTCTGATGAAGGAATTAGCAGTGATGATATATGTAGTGTGCCTGAGAATGGCTCCGCTGGCACTGCATTAGGTTCTGGTCCATCTCTGCCCAGAGGTAATTTTTCATCAGCAAGCACAAAACACACAATTGATATGCAGATGACTTGAATTTTGCTCAGAGGTGATTTACATCAGCTTTGTTGATCTGACACCAAATGCAGTTTCAATGACTCCAACTTCTTTAAGTGGTGAACGTGCTTCCTTCCAGTCAAGGAATTCCCATGGTATGAGAACAATTCAAGGAATAGTTCATTTTTACTCGTATGACTTGAAAAGTGTCTTGACATTTAAAGAAATTCTCATGTGGAGATACTTTTCCTTTTACTCAGTGAAGCTAAAGATCAAGTCTTTTAGGGTTCCGGAGCTATTTATTGAGGTTCCTGAATCTGCAACTGTTGGTTCTCTCAAGGTATTTGAATATCAACTCTGGCTGTTCTATGGAAAATTTTAGCCTTTTAATTCTGGCTTTGTAGTTTGGAGGAAAATCATTGTGAGACTATTAAGTCACGATTCTCTGGATTGATGATGTGGAATCTCATACTTTCTATTAAACCCTGTTTCAAATATAGAAGTGATGTGTTGGCCTATGGGTTAGAATTTCAAAGGAAGATTCATCAGAACAATTCACTTTAACATCTAGGAAATGTAATTGGGCAAATGAGGAGATTGTGTCCGAAAGTCCATGTGATCAACTTCATGTGCTGCCAAGACTTGCTTAGTGCTCTTATACATGAAACTTGACATTCTGAATCTCTAACCACTACAATAATTTCTGTTCGTCACAGTTAATATAGTTCATATTCACAAGATTTCAGTAATATAACGCATTATTACCTGCTTTGCTGCAGAGGACAGTTATGGAAGCAATCACAGAAATACTTGGTGGTGGACTACGTGTTGGTGTACTTCTTCAGGGAAAGAAGATTAGAGACGATAACAAAACTTTGTTGCAGACTGGGATTTCTCATGATAACAAAAAGTTGGATTCTCTGGGTTTTACCCTTGAGCCTACTCCTACTCAACCTCCCTTATGTCTAGAAGATCGTAGTTTTGAACGTCCTTGTGATACTCCACAACCACTAGCAAGGTATTCTCATTGTCCAAAAAGTATTTACATTCTTTGGCTGGTCATACTGCCCACCATGGTATACGAGTCTTCTTTCTGGTCTGACAACTATTTTAACTACGAATTTTCACAACTATTGCTTATGTTGTCCAATGGATGATGAAGTCCTCCAGAAGTATCAAAATTAACCACTTCAGTATCTTTTCTTGCTGCTGATAGTTTACTATGCTTGCCGCCAGGTATCCTCCTACGCACAATGTAGGTCAAATTGCTCATCCGCAGGGTAATTTGGATACTCTGTCAAATCCTACAGGAACTAAAATATGCAATTTCATTTTAAGTGATCGTTATTCAGCTCCTTTTCCTCACAATATGTCTTTGGAAAAAACAACAGGTTCAAAAGCACTAGTTTCTGTTCCCCCAATGAAAGCAGAGGCACTAGCTATAGTTCCCGTGAGGAAATCCAAGCATTCTGAGTCAGCACAACGCCGAATCCGTAGACCATTCACCGTTTCTGAAGTGGAAGCACTGGTTCAGGCAGTTGAGAAGCTTGGAACGGGAAGGTATGTTCTATCAAAACGTACTGCAGAATTGTGCAAAAAACATGAACGGCAAGTGTGATGACCTAATGATGGAATTATGAGGAAATAATATGATTTTTTTTTTCTAACAAACAAATTACTTTCTGAGAGTTTTGTGACAGAAGTTGTGCTTTAAGATTTGTGTCTCGATGCTATTACTCTGAAGTTATGTGCTTTGACAATTTTGCTTTCTTTTCTTTTGTTTTGGTCTCTTCGCATAACATAGTTTTGTTCTGCAGATGGCGTGATGTTAAGCTGAGAGCTTTCGATAATGCAAAACATAGAACTTATGTGGATTTGAAGGTAAGAAAATGTTACTCTTGCATAAAATCGTACCTTCTGATTATTTAGAGGTCAAAAATAGAGTTCTTGAAACTAAAGTCGCTCGTTCCACATTTCTTCCATTAAATTTGGTGTCATCTTCAATCAACCAATGGTTACTATTTGCTTACTATTATATTTCCTTCCAATTGTAACATCACTCTTTTTCAGGATAAGTGGAAAACGTTGGTGCACACAGCAAGAATCTCCCCTCAGCAAAGACGAGGCGAACCTGTGCCTCAGGAGCTCCTTGATAGAGTCTTGACAGCACACGCTTTCTGGTCCCAACAGCAAGTCAAGCAACTGCTCAAACCTCAACCAGAGACCTGCCTTCTTCTCTGAGTAATTTCACCTTACAAAACTGGCGGCAGCATATTACTGTAATGGAACACTACGCGTTCTTGGAGCGCGATATCTGATTATTTTTTGTGATTATAATTCTTATTATGTAAAAATGTCGTGTCAAAAAATACTGTAGTTGATGTAATAGTTATCGTTCTCGCGGTGATTTGTTTCCTGCGAGGAGGGATGGCATTTGTAAATTGTTGACAAAATAAGTGTTCTGCTGGTAGAAATTTTTTCAAAAAGGAAACTGGTACAAGATTTTTGTTTCTTTATTTAAAGTTGGGACATTCATTTGTTTGTAAAACTTGTAGCATGAACTCTGATTCATTTAATTCTGAAAGCCATCAATTTGTTTTAGCATGTTACGTGTATTTATTTGATTCGGACAAATTAAGAAATTGAATTATTGCTCTATAAACAAGATTATAATGCAGTATGATGAAACTGACCACTCACTACCTTTGATCCAATTATATATTAATGGATCAAAGATATGAATTGATTTTCATGTTATTTTATTTAAAAGTTCTCAGCTTATTATCAAAGGAATTTAATATTTCACTTATAGTTGGAATTTTAGTTACACTTGATGGACTCTACTCAATATCAATGACTTTAGACAAATTTGATCACAATCTACCAAAACTCTGAGAAAAAAAAAAACAGAGATAAAAAGGCCTACTTACGATCTGTTCGGCACGATTTTTGAAAAGTAAAAAATTGCTTTGGAGATTAATAAATTGTTTATTCAGTCAAATGTGTCCTTGTATAAAACAGAAAGTTATTAGATTGATGAATGTGTTTCAAGGTATGTGATATTGACTTTTTCATCAAACTTGACGACTAATATTTCCCTGTTATGGAGTGAAGAAGTTCATGTTTGGCGGACAAGATGATAAAACATGGCGCACTGTCTATCTCTTATGATAAAACATCAAGCTTTATGATTCTTGGTCTCATCTAGGATTCTTCGAAAGTATCGGACAATTTGTTTGTTTTCATATATGCTTGAATTGTTCTTCTAATTCTTACCATTCCTTTCTACTATTCCTAAAGTCTTCTGCAAAATTGGCTTGAAGCATTAGCACATCTCCCTGATCCTTCGATGGACCTCTGCAATCCTATCGATACCCCTATTCCGTGTGACTTTTTTGATGGAGTTTACGAGTATATCAATCAGATGCTTATGGAAGAGGATGACTCGTTGTTCCAAGATTGCTCGGCTCTCCAGGCCACTGAGAAGTACTTCTGCGAAGCACTCTGCGAAAAAGACTTTTCGGGCTCCCTTGATCTCATTAGGCCTCCATCAGATGCTCTTCCCAGAACAATTGTTGATCAATCGAATGATGAATCTACGAACAACCTTGTGGAGTCATTCTTGATGCCTGATCAAGGCAGATTTGATCCCAATGGTTCTGATGGGAGGAAGAAAAATCGTGGTCGAGATAATGGTGATTGCGGAGAAGGGCGGAGTAGTAAGCAATTGGCAAGCTATGATGAAGAGTTGGAGCAAACTGAGAAATACGACGAGGCATTACTTTGTCCTAAGATGAACCCTGGTTTCTACAATGAATCCCCAGCTTGTCACTGTGAGGAATCATCAGAAAATGAAGGCAAAAACAAGCAGCAGTATAGAAAACCACCAGAGTCAAAACGAGGAAGGCCACGACGCAGTAAAATATCAGGCACTATAAAAGAAGTGATTGATCTTAGGAGCCTCCTAACTCGCTGTGCACAAGCTATGGCAGATTATAATACCGCAACTGTGAATGAACTTCTGAAGCAGATTTGGCAGTATTCTTCTCCTTATGGCAATGCAACTGAAAGATTGGCACATTGCTTTGCTAACGCCCTTGAGGCACGCGTTGCTGGCACTGGATCAGCACTGTATACCGCTCTCACTTCGAGGAGGATACCAGCTGCTGAGTTACTAAAAGCTTATCAGACATATGTTGCAGCATGCCCCTTCAAAAGAATGTCTAACATTTTTGCAAATAAATCCATAGGGAGATTAACAAGGGAAGCTACAAGAATTCACATAATTGATTTCGGCATTCTGTATGGTTTTCAATGGCCTTGCCTAATCCAGGGCATCTCCCTGAGGCCGGGTGGATCTCCACTTCTTCGGATTACAGGCATAGATTTTCCTCAGCCAGGATTCAGGCCAGCAGAGAGGGTCGAGAAGACAGGGCACCGCCTAATGAATTATTGCAAGAGATTCAATGTTCCATTCGAGTACAATGCCATTGCCAAGAAGTGGGATACTATTAGTCTTGAGGACCTCAAGATTGAAAGAGATGAAATGGTGATGGTGAATTGTATGTACAGGCTAAGACATGTATCCGATGAATCAGCAGGACTCGACAGCACAAGGGATGCTGTCTTGAACTTGATCAGGAAGATTAATCCCGACCTTTTCGTCCAGGGAATCGTTAACGGGACATACGATGCTTCATTTTTCACAACAAGATTCCAGGAGGCACTATACCATTACTCTTCACTTTTCGACATGCTGGACGGGACAATTCCCCGTGAAGATCAAGACAGGTTATTGTACGAGAGAGAAGAATTCGGGAGGGATGTAATGAATGTCATAGCATGTGAAGGACCCGAAAGGATAGAACGACCTGAAACATACAAGAAATGGCAGGTCCGCAATCAGAGGGCCGGTTTTAGGCAGCTCCCACTAAACCAGGATATCGTGAAAGAAGCAAAGGCGAAGGTGAGGAAAGGTTACAACGACGACTTTCTGCTAGATGAGGATAGTGATTGGATGCTGCAAGGATGGAAAGGTCGCGTAATGTACGCTCTCTCATGTTGGATGCCTGTACGAGAATAATTCACGCAAATGCTATTTGTGCTTGTGATTAATTGGTAGTTGATATGATCATTGTTATTAAATTCTGATTTAACACCAATGTCTTCCCTTTCTACATATTTTGCACATAATCCGCTGCTGTTTACATCTATAGTCGATGACTGACTTGAGTGTCGAAATAAAAAAAATCACATCGGTGACAAGGTTTGCACGTGACAAGATTAAGATACGAAGACAGTTCAACAAAAAAACAAAGACGATGAATTTCAAATATCTAACTACGGCGACATTTGAAATTTGGTTGTATTGCCTACCTTTCTGCAAGGCCAAACCAATATTAAAGTATAGCAATAAGGGCAAAGAAGGATAAATCATGTAAACAAATTTTAAGGAAATTTAATAAACTTTTTATTATCTTATGAAGATATACACATCTAGTAAACAGAACTGTAAGCCAGGAATGCAGAGATCCCACCTCACATATTAATTCTACCAATACATTGGAGGGAATATGAAGGGAAAAAAAGGACTGCATAGTGTAGTAGTGTATTTGCTCCGAAGAGGACGTTGAGCTAAGCTCACACATATGTTTCAATAGCAGCCTTTCCAGAATAAGGAACTTCTTCTGACTTCTCTCCGTCGTCCCACAGCTCTGGCAATGCTTCCCTCATATTGTGAATGCTTTCCAACACATAATCTACTCCTTTTGATTGATGCGAAGCGCCCACCTATTCTCACGAAGTACAAATTTTATTTTCTATCCAAGTTCGCAAGCTGAATAATGTTACGAGTATGATTACAGTGAATCAGTGATGTTTTAGCTTACCCAAACAGTATGAAGCCCCATGCCATTTGCAGTCTGTAGGTTACGGATTGAATCATCGAAGAACAGCTGGAGAAAGAAATAGATAATCAGAACAAATATGAAGGTGATAAACTGAACTTAGCAAAGAAATTTTAGCCACGATATCATTTATAATGGTAGATCATATCAGAATAGGTACAATAGTACAAATGCTGTGTTGGTCATTGTTACCGTTTGGGCAGTAAAAGGCCAAACTTCTTACCGTTTTCCTAGGATCGATTTTGGCAATCTCAAAAGCTTGTTCAAAGGCACTTCCAAATGGCTTGCACACAATTGGTGTCTTTGGAACTTCTGGAAGAACACCGAAATCATGAAGCAATAAGTGAACTCATGAAATTAAAACTGCAAACAGTGTTACTAATTGTTGATCTTTTAGACTCACCATCAATTTCATTTTTAGGTTGCACACTGTCCCTGTGAATAGGATTCAATGTCTCGAAACAAATAATATCACCAAAGCAGTCCTCTAATCCAAGTCTGCTAAGAACTTTAGCCACATGGGCTTCATTTCCATTTGAGAATATCTGTTTAAAAGAATGCATCCAAAGACATTGTCAAAGGCGCAGAATATTCAATCTTAAGACATTTAACTTCTACGAGTCAGAAAAGAGGAACTCACGACTTTCCGAAAAGGCAGGCTACGTAAAAGATTCCTTAAAGTATGGTCAGTTTTTAACCACTCGTAAGGTAATCTCCCGTGTACGAAGCTGTCAACAAGAAATTAAATTAGAGATTAGATCCCCGTTTTACAGAGACCAGAAAATGACATGTAGAGGGAAAAAAAGAAAAAATCTGGTACCTGTGGTAATCATCGTAATCAAAGTCATACCCCTTGGCCTAAAAGGGAAAAAACGTTAATTGATGAAGTTCAAACTCATAAATTCCTTTAGTTCAATCTCCCTTCCTTTTTTCTACCGTAAAAATAAGTAAATCCTGATGTTAATAAAGTCATAGTGAAGGATCAATGAATACCCTTAGACCAGCCATTGTTGTTCCATATTCCTTGTACAGTTCAGTACACATTTCTGGAGCTCTTGTCTCCTCTATGCCGAGTTTGTAAATCATATATTCTACATACATGCATCCAATGAAAATTCAAACTTTTGATGGTAAAAATATTGTAATTTACATAGTAAGATAAACATTTACAATCCATACCCAATATGTTTTTGGTACACTCTGCAGAGATACCTGAACTTCGAGGATATAGGGTATCATCAACATCTAACAAAAGATAATCAATGGTAAGATATTTTCCAATAACTACCGTATTTCAGGGAAGAATAAACTTTATAAATAAAGACTCACCAAAAAGAAGGCATTCGTATTTTGAATTCGAAACTTGCTCCATTTCAATCTAAGAACAATATGAAATCTGAAAGGAAGCCAAATTTAAGTAAATACTACTTATAGAAAGAATCTCAATGTGTCACAGACAAAAATGTGGTATATGTACAATTTACAAATTGATGCTTCTATTCCAATGTTTAACTAGAAAGGATTAAACTAGTTGCTCAAATGATGACTTGGACGTCAAGCGATTAAGCGATACAATTAGATAAGTAATCCGCAGAAAAGTTTAACAGATAAACATGGATAAGTTTAACAGATAAACATGGATAAACATAAATGAATACATGGATTTAAAAAAATAGGCATCTTTCGACAAATGAGGAAAGGAAATCAGAAAGCAAAATATAATAAATGAATGTCGGTTTCATTAAAAATCAGATTTAAATGCATAGAAGCAAATAAATAAAGGTTCTAATCACTAGTTCAAAACCACAAGAGAAAAGGAGAAACAATCCCTCAAGGGTAAAATGCCTAAAGCATCAAATAAATCCATAACTTTTTTCACATGATGTATTCTGCTCAATCCATTTAGTAAAAGATTGGGTACGATTAATAGTTTAAAACCCAGAAATTTTCAACACTAATGTGGATATCTAGATGCTCCCCATCAAACGCAGCAAAATGGAAGACGAAAACACAAGACCCTAACAATAACTTATACAAGCACAGGTGTTTATCCACTAAGAAAAACGTTGTTGGATCCGAACAAATTTGAAAAGAAGGTAAACCAAATTTAACAAAAAGAAGAAGCAACATTACCAGATCCAATGACGTAATGTTCAAGAAATATTTGTATACAAGGGAAGAAACTGAATTCGTGCGAGGAAAAATAGAAAGAGCGAATGGACGAGGAAGCATCATATAGGGAGAGAGGGGGCAGAAAAAAAAATCCGTGGAACAGTATTCTTTTGGGGCTTTCATTTATTTTATTTAAATAAATTAATGGCCGAAAGGAACTAGAAACTTGAGAAGTCCTCATTGGGTGTTGAACAAGCGTGGCGTAATCAGAGTAAAGATGTATTAGTTTGTTGAAAGGGAAGAATTCAAAATTCAGGTGTTAACTTTGACACAATTCATTTTTCAGGTGTAAAGTTTTAAAATGCAAAATTCAGGTATTTATTTATTAATTATTAAATAATATAATTAACTCACC
>CAIGRF010101801.1:7846-22570 GCA_903798235.1 Fraxinus ornus | reverse complement strand
GCGACGCTGCCGTTCGCAGTGCTGCTGCGAACGGTAGCGTCGCTGCTGCCGTTGCGTCGCGACACAGAGAGATGGGAGAGTGTGGGAGGGGGAGGCGAGAGAGAGGTGTGAGGGAGTTGTGATAAATTAGGTTTATGTTTTAATAAATTACCTGATTTTTGAATAATGAAAGTTGGTCCCTGATTTTTGAATTCTAATCTTCAAACACCTGATCTTTTTGTAATTTTCCTTGTCGAAAATTGAAGAGTTGTATTGAGTTTTGATCCGATCCGAATTCAATGATCCGTTCCGAATTCAATGATCCGTTAATTAAATGGATCAAATATGGATATAAGTCAATTCGATTCGATTTATTATAAATAGTTGAGTAGCTAAAATATTTTTATAGCATATTATTTATCACGGATTATAGTACCAAATGCAGTTTTAAAGGCTTGACAAAATAAATACATTCGATAAACAAGATGTAGTACAACTACAATATTACTAATTGAAATGTTTGAAGAGTTTTAAATTTTTATTAATTAGTAAAAGATAGAAAAAACGTTTAATTTAATAAATTATAAATAACTATTTATATAATAATACAGTACATTATAGTCAAACAAATTGTACAGTACACTGTAACCAAACCAAATGTACAACGTACTACAGTCAAACCAAATGAATTATTATCACATATCGAAGGTTTATAACAAAATGTTTGGAGATATCGTCTATAAATAAGTGGGTTAACAAATGGGTAAATAATTTTTTGGGTCTTTCTATCCAATATTTTTATAACAAATGTGTTTGAGCCATATTATTTTGAAAGAATGTATTCTCGAATAGTAGATTGATGGAGATGTGTGGTTGAAAAAGAAGAAAAAAGTTATTTATATGATGAAAAATATTATTTTATTGAAAAATGTGAATCATGCTACATGTACAACGATGGTTGACAATGTTTGTTGACAATCGCAATTTGGCATCATCGCATGCATTTCAAAAAAATTTCAAAAACTATTTTTTAAATCAACTGTCCAAATTTTGACACATCAAACATTGTCAGCCATCATTGTCCAAGTAGATTAATTCATTTTTATATACCTTTCTAGTAACGTGGTTATCACATTGTTTGTTGTTGACAGCTTCTAGAATTTTAAACAAGATTTGCCGCGTAATATTAGGTCAACACATGCGCCCGCACCAACGCTCATTTAGGGTGTGTTCGATAGAAATTAAAATCGGATTAAAATTTAAAAATTAGTCATTATTGTTGACTTTTATTAGACGAATGAGACCCAATAACGATCATATTTTCAATTTTAATTGGATTTTAAGTTGTACCGAACATGACCTTACTATCTCTGTTTAATACTATTCACATTCTTAGATTAAATAATTAATAAAAAAGTTTTGAATTAATTGCTTTTGTTACTTTCAGAACACCAAACTTTCACGTGTAAAAGCAGATCACCAAACTTTCATACATAATTCAGTAATTCGAGGTAAGTGTCATTAAAGTAAGATATAGTTCCCGAGGTACATCAACATAACCCTTTACATAATGTGTATGTACAATATTATGTACAAATAGATTTATTCATATTGACAAAGAACGTTGTTCTCTATAATTTTTTATGAAACGTTTTTACAAGAGTTAGACACTTTTATGATATTTATCTAAAAATAATGTTTTAAAAGTCGAATCAGATTAATTAGTTGAACTAAAAATTCGAGAATTAATCCAAAATTTGTTCGACTGGAAGTAACAATCGAAAAAATGAAATCTTTAAAACGAGCTAAGAACCGGCCAATCAACCTCAAAATTGTATTTTCAATCTTCTAATTACCCTGTTATCCTTTTCGAATCGATATTCGAACCGATTTTCAAAACTCCGGTAAGAAACACCTTAAAAGTACATACTTCTTATTGAGAGTATGCATTCAAGTATCTACTACAAGAATTACCTCAAACACTAAGGATATATTCTCTTTGTTATTTTCAGGTCATTTTCAGTTTTCAATTTTCGAAAATATTGAAAACACGTTTACTTATTTTCATAAACGAATTTCCAAAAACGAGTTTAAAATTTACAAAGAAAACAGAAAATGCTAAAAAAGTCATTTTGATTGTTTTAAGTTAAAATCCAGCCGAAATTTCATTTTTTTATTTTTGAAAACAATTTTCCAAGATGACAAAAAGAACGTGTTTTCAACAATTTCAAAATGGATACTCAAAACACAAAATGTAAAATGAATTCAAAACTAAAAACTGAAATACGAAGAAAACAGCCCCCAAGATTTTGTCACGTTATAATGTCAATCTTTAGTATGTAAGAATTTTGATAATGAACTCAAGTTCCATTAGGCTTGAGATGGATCTTCTTAGCTACTCTAGAAAATAAAATCAACGCGAGAGTTTGTCAACCAGAATAAAGTGAGAACATATATAAAACCAAGAACTGTATCAATCACAGTCAATATATATCTCGTCAATCTTGATTTTATCGGTAATCCTTACACGCTGTAACAGCAATATCGTATAATGAAAACCTAATGTCTCGATGTCCTCATCCACAGTTACATTAAAGCGCCTACTGAAACATTATTCAAGAACAATCCTAGCAGATTTCTGCAGTATAGCAGTTAGAAAGACATTTGCTCTCCTGTATATATATCTTTTGAAGAAAGATTTCAGTTAACCATCAGCATCCGATTGTACAGTTCAGCTGGAGGAAAATAAGTTGATTTTTCCATTTAAAACTGAAATAAACCATCCAGTATATTACGTGGGAACTACCTCGGGCACAAGAGGTGAAGATCCATCGTCCTCTGTTGTAGTCTCCTCCACACTGTCTGCACTTTTTTCCACTTCCTCTTCAAATCCTTTCTTATATCTATCATAATTCGTCATCTCACTTGATTTGAAAGGCCGTTCACCCAGTACTTGGACCAAATCATCTTGGTGGAGAGTTTCCTTATCCAGCAGCAACTCAGCAATCTGAGCCACTTGCTCTTTGCGTTCTTCTATCAATTCCACTGTGCGTTTATATGCCTTGGTAACCCATTCGCGTACTTCAGTGTCAATAAGATTCGCTGTCTTGCTGCTGTAAGGTTTGCTCATTTCAAGCCCATCCTCCCTCTGAGGATAAGAGAGCAGACCTACCTTCTCACTGAAACCGTAAACTGCAACTTGAGCGTATGTTATTTTTGTCACTTTCTCCAAGTCGTTCTGGGCTCCAGTTGAAATCTTCCCCAATAAAACCTGAACATCGAAGAAAAAGCCAACCTCAAAGTGAATTGGTCATAATTATGGAGACAAAGATGTTTACTTCTAGTTCTATCAAAGTTCAATTTGTATCAATTAAGAAATTAGGCAAGTTTTCTGGTGGGATGAATTTAGGTATAGAGAAGAGAGAGTGGGTAGAAATCATGAAAATATTTTGAGACCAAAGAATTATATGGTAATTAACCATCTTGATACATCTATGTTTTCTTAATAAAAAACTCCGACAAAATCAAGAAAATAATGTAGTGACCTGTTCAGCAGCACGTCCACCAAGGGTCATGCATGTCATATCCAAAAGCTGCTCCTTCGTCATGAGAAGGTTCTCGTTAGGTACATATTGCGCAAAGCCAAGTGCTGCAGTGCCACGAGGAACGATCGTCACCTTCAACAAGGGTTCTGCATGCTCTAGAAACCATCCAGCAACAGCATGACCTGATTCATGATAGGCTACAGTTCGGCGTTCAAGTTTGCTTATTACCTGTTCGGGAAAATAGGGAGTTACAGTAATTTGAACTACAAGATGTGTCAATGCAAGACAACTAAGGGTATTTCAAGTCCATAGCTTAATCTATTCACATGCATAAAGAGAATTGTATAGATGTTTCAGTAAGTACATGTGCACAGATACATACTGCAACTAAATTGAGGAAACAACTTCCTTTACAAAGGCAAAGAGAAAAAAAAATGACGAAACTGTCAAATTCGTGTATAAATAGTGCACTTGTAGATATTCTTGAGGAATATGTTTTAAGGACCAAGTTGGAGAGAGGAAATGGAGAAGGGCCTTATTTAGAATGGCCTCACTTTAGTTTCTATTCTAAAACTACCTCTGTTATCTAACTTAGAAGACTTCGACGAAGGTTGGAACTTTCCACGTGTACTTTTACAGAATAATATCACCAGAATTGAGGCTCTGTATGTTATCAGCAAATTACATTGTGTAATGGGCCTAATGGCTACTTATAAGGAAATGACATTTCATTGAAAGAAGATGGTGCTTGCTGACTTGTCTATTTATCTACTTAGTTCTAAGGCTTCTAAGTAATAGTGTAACAGTAATCAGAAACTCTTCATCTATATTATTATTCAGTCATCTAATGGTTTAGGCTATCAAATGAAAACACGGAAATTATACAATTAAACATAGATTTGAACTTCATCAAAGAGAAAGCATTTTGCAATAATTCGAAAAAATACTTGCAATAATTTTTAACTAATCATTCGCCTGGAAAGAAGTAGGTAGATACAGGAGCATTTTATCCAATGCCCTATAAGCCGATTCAGGAATGAAGCACCTTGTTTTTCTTCTCGAGACCACCAATGATCCTGTCTATAGCTGCATCAAAGTGTTCCATTTTCACCTGTGTTTCCTCGACCCTAGCAGCAATTAAAGCAGCTTCATTACAAACATTTGCAATA
Source organism: Fraxinus ornus (assembly GCA_903798235.1). Lineage (NCBI taxonomy): Eukaryota > Viridiplantae > Streptophyta > Magnoliopsida > Lamiales > Oleaceae > Fraxinus > Fraxinus ornus. Next base: position 17,877 of record CAIGRF010101801.1, on the reverse strand, counting down.
TCTGCCCCAGCAAATCCAGGAGTGAGGGCTGCAAGTCTCTGAGAATAATATGATGGTTCATGATCAAGTTTGATCTTCTTCAAATAGATCTGAAATATATGATCGCGCCCTTTGATATCGGGTTTATCTATGCTTATCTGACGGTCAAATCGACCAGGTCTCAACAAGGCTTTGTCTAAAATATCCGGTCTATTTGTGCCAGCAAGAACAACAACTCCTGATGTGGTTCCAAATCCATCCATTTCTACAAGCAACTGGTTAAGAGTACTTTCCCGCTCATCATTAGAACCAGATAGACCCCCACGTCCCCTGGCTCGACCAATTGCATCAATCTCATCAATGAATATGATGCTAGGTGAGCACTGCCTAGCCTCCTGAAACAAGTTTCTAACTCTTGAAGGCCCAACACCAACAAACATCTCCATGAAATCGGAACCAGATATAGACAGAAAAGGAACACCAGATTCACCAGCTGTTGCTTTTGCCAGAAGAGTTTTACCTGTCCCTGGAGGGCCCACCAAAAGAGCACCTTTTGGAATTTTTGCTCCAAGCTCCTCATATTTCTTAGGATTCTTTAAGAAGTGAACGAACTCCATGATTTCCTGCTTTGCTTCATCACAGCCAGCAACATCTTTGAAATAAACCTAGACAAAAGAGAAGGCCAAGTAAAAAATCTAAGATATTTATTCGAACAGTGGGTCCAGAGGTCTACGGAAAAGTAGTGAGCAATTCCAAAGAAAATCAGTGGCATCGATTTTAATGCCAAATCAACGTGAAAGACTAACCTTGTTTTTCGAATTCTTATCCACCTTTGTAACATGCGCTTTTCCAATGTTAAATATACCACGCCCACCCTTTCCACCAGTACCTCCAACACCTAGTCCACCTTGCATTCTCCGCCCCATGTAGAAAAGTGATCCCAACAACAATATTGTAGGGGCAAATCTCATCAATTCTTGGAACCAAACCATTTCAGAAACATAGGTAACGGGAACATAATCGTGGGGATCTATCCCCAATGCTTCCTGGGCTTCCTCCAATTTTTCTTCAAAAGAATCAACACTTCCAATATTAAAATAATACTTGTACTGGCTTGTGTTCTCTCTGGAAGTGGTACCATTAATTGGCCCTTCAATCTCTGAGACTTCGGCGGCATCATGGCTACTTTTGTTCCGTGGTGAGCTTCTTACATATATTTTGGCAACTGATTTATTAGAAACCACTATATGATCTACTAAACCTGGTTCGAGAAGCTTGTTCTTGAACTCTTGAAAACTAATCTGCAGCAGTGATATTTAACGATTACCATAAAAGGACAAACATAAAGTTAAGAAGACTCAATTACAAAAGTCAATTGCAATAAACTAAAGACAGCAGTAATATACACTAATATTAATTACAAACTAAAAAAATTCACACGTGCATGGAACAACGATATGCAACTATCCTATTCTTACCATGGGATTATCTATCTTCCTTTTCTGTTTCATATATATACTTCATGATATAATATAACAAATGAGATAATCTCCACGGATCAAACAGTTAAAAAATTCACAGAATTTACATAAACTAATAAGCAGCTTAAAGCCTGCTTAGAAAATTAAAATGGCAATAAGTTTTCGTAACGAAGGCTGCTAAAGACTAATGATTGACAAGAGCAATTAGGTATAATACTGGTAAAAGCTAAGCTACCTGAACCCCTTAAGTCACAAAATGTAGGCAACTGTAGTACACATTCAAGTAATTACCATAACCATTTGAGCGTCTTTTTTACAGTATTTTTGAATATTTTAAAACTTTCAGCATGCATTACAAGCTCATGTCAATCCATGCATATTTTTTTTATACAGTCTTTGAAAGTGAAAGGTCTATTCAGCAAGAGATTTGGTTCCGGAATGATTCAAAAGAATTAATTGAAAGAAAAGCAAGTTCAGAATATCAGATTCATCGACTTTCGCTACATAGAGTCTTGCTTATTGGTCTTTTTGTGAAGTCTTGACCTTACCATTATAATACAAACACGATTTATTATTGTGCTTTTTCCCTTGTCAGAATTCAGGATCGCGTGAATACGTGTATGAAATTCACTAGAGTGTTTCTCAAAGCTTTAGCCTCACTGCAAGTGGGCAAGGTTGCATGACTTATTCTTCCAAAATCCCTCAGTGGTTGGGCAGTGGGCCTCAAAGGCTTAACAAATTAATATGAGAAATAGGTATAGGAAACTGAATAGTGACTATATTGACTTGTTAGCTCAGTTATACATTAGAATGCAACTGAAGGCAGAGTCAGCCAAGGAACCGAAAACAATGAACAAGAAATATTTTTAAAAGTTTCAGTGTAGAATCGAACAGATTGATATGTTTGAGATGAAACTATAGAGAAAAACCAACAAGTAAAATAGAAGACACACTATAACAAATGTCTTACTACAACATTGATGAAGAATGACAAACTAACTATGTTGCTCGGACTCGGGTGCGGGTGTCGGATATGGATACATATCCAGGAGTCGGATCTTTCTCATTTTAAAAATGAAGATATGAGAATACGGTTAAAAAGGATCCGAATTTTGGATAAGGATACGGGGATACATCTTACAATTATTATTATTATTATTGTTTTTCTAAAAAATGATTCAATCAAAGCAAACAACTACAATATTAAAGCGAAACAACAAATTACTGCAATACAAATGTTTCATTTAATGATAAAATCCAAATTCAAACAAAACACAAATGTTTTCCAAAATGTCACTTTTTAATAATGTATATATGTCAATGGAGACAAATATAAAAACTAATATATTTATTTTATGTAAGAACAAATCCCATCTTATATAAAACGAGTTTCAATATATTAAAATATATATAAACATGTCTTTTTTTCCATATATATATATAAAATAAATATAGGCTATATGTGTACATTTTACGTATTAAACAATTTAGGTTGAGATATTCAATAATTCATATAAAGACGGCTTTCAACATTTATACTTCGTCCGTAATATATTTATCGTGAATGTCTTTTAAGCTTTCTAACATATTTAAATCACTCAAAATGGATAAGTTTAACTTGAACTATTGAATCAAACAAATTTAGAATTAAATATTAAATTAATCTTATCTTAAATAAAATAATAACTCACGTCACTTACAATAAATTATAAAATTTGACAGAGACAATTTCCAATTTTTGATAGTATAAATTGTTGACTTTTGAAACCACATAATTTCCTCTATAATTAACTTATTCATTAGGCTTGATAAAAGCCCATTAAACACCCACAAAAAAGGACTAAACCTAACTTATTCATTGGGCTTAACAAAAGTCCATTTAACACCCAACTAAACCTATCGTCTTCTCCATCTTATCATCTTATTTCTGCAGAATTTCTGCTACCATGCCCCAGTTGGCCGTTTTCTTCTCCTTTATTCCCGTAACATCCTCCATAAATTTCTGCAAAATACTACCACAAGACTCAAAATAAATGGGTTTGTTGCCGCCGTCCACTGGCTTCTCTGCTGCCGTGTCCGAGTGCACGACCAAGTATCTGACCCATATCAATATCCGTGTCATGTCGTGTCGACACGGATACTTCTCCATTTTTGAAGAGTCCGAGCAACATAGGGGAAAACAAATTGCTTGACCCGTCTCAAGCAAATGAGATTTTCATTTAGAAGTCACTGGACTTGGACAACAAAAAGCTAAGGGAAAATTGTAGTCACGATACCAAACCTTTTCTATTTTTGCAGACTTTGTCCAAACCTTTGTTTTGTACTACCAACGGTACCAAACCTTTAAAAACCTCGCACCTACAGTCCAAATGGACAGTTTGACCCGAGAATAGTAGATTTGACCAAATTTTAAAAGGGGGCAAAATGGTAACTTTCCTTTTTAATTATTTTTTATATTAAAAGGGAAAGTTACTATTTTGCCCCCTTTTAAAATTTGGTCAAATCTACTATTCTTGGTGAACTGGACGGAAACCGTCCATTGGGACTGTAGGCGCGAGTTTTTTAAAGGTTTGTTACCGTGGGTGGCACAAAACAAAGATTTGGGCAAAGTCTGCAAAAATCGAAAATGCTTAGTACCGTGGCTGCAATTTTCCCAAAAACTAAATTGTTATCGAAATAAATTTGGAGTTGCCTACATAAATCAATTTTCGTTGCTTCTTTTATTTTACTGCTACATCTGGTGAAAGATCTAAAATAACTATTATCCTTAGTAACCACAACAAGCCATATTAATTTTGCTCCACTCCCTTCCTCTTTTAACATCTTCTAATGAGATAGCACTGACCTTAGGGGAGCTTCAGCTTTCACAAGACATGTCCCAACCACCTAAGTTCGCCCTACACTATATTTATCCTCGATCTATACCACATCTGCTTGTTAACGAGCATATATACCATTTCTTATAATTTCATTCTTACATAACCATTCATCCATCTTAACATACTCATTTATGTTGCCCTCATCTTAAGACATTTTGTCCTTTAACAGACAACTAATAATATGAATTCGTAGGACTTAGGAGGTCTTCCAAGAACATTAAATAAATTAACTAAAACTTGTTCAGAAACATGCATAAAGGTACACAGTTTACCTGTTTCTCTTCATGGGGAGTAGATGAAATTGCTGACAAGATAAACCCAATGACCAGGAATGGAGCAATGATATTTTGTAAATTCTTCATAAAAGTTTCCGAAAAATTGCTACGATCATTTGAATTTGCTTCCTCTGAGATTGAAGAAGTAGAATTAGGAGAAAAATACAAAATTAAGCAAACACAGTGTCTTTCATAGAACTTTGAGGCCATCTACACGTATAACAATGAACCTTGCAATAGTTAAGTTTTTAATCTTCAATTTTTATAGTATAATGGTAAATCAAGCCTAAACCTTTATAACTGTAGAACCAAAATGTAAGACAAGAAACATTCACGAGTCAACGTCTAACAACAATTTCTAGATAATGCAAATCATAAATCACACCCACTTTCCAACAAGACATGGTTACTTTAAAAATCAATTACTGATCAGCAGGCTGCACCAAAATGTCTAATAATTGCGAAAAAACTTGAACAAGATTTTGATAGGATCCCTTGCTGCATTGATTCAAATGATGGTTTGCTCTGCTTTTGGAGATGCTGCTTTGCCTGGTGGATAGGTTGTAATTATGGTGCAGATTGATGTATGTATTCAGAATGAAATTGTAATCGAGAATTCAACAGAGTACTGATTGGTTATTCATTGAAATAGGAACTAAAGAAAGTAACAATTCTAAGCATTTGAGAGGTTTAGATCTCTCCCCCTAAATCGACCACTAATCACTGAATGACTATCCCACATCCCCCCTTATTACGTTTATAGGCAACATATCTCACCCTATTCTCCACAATACCCCTGCCTCTAACTGAATGTGTTCTAACTGAATAAGCTTCTCAATTCTTCTAGGTCTTTCCACATTGATGGGAGTCTATCAGATTTGCTCGATGAATTTCTGCAACGTTAATTACTTGAGATCGATGAATTAACCACCGTAATATGTACTAACTATTTCAAGTGTTTTGATTGTGTAGGTATCGGAGAATTAATGTGACATAATGCCACTGAAATCTACTATAGCAGGCATGTCTCCTCAGGAGAATGATGGAGAGATACATAGAAAAGAAACATGATTCCGCACATGGTTTTTATCGTTTAACAAAAAAAAAGGAATAAACATGAGATAGGTTGTGTAGACTCTAGAGAAGTTCTATGGTGGGTGTTAGAAAAAGAAAAACTATTAGATATATAAATATTCATCAAGGATATGTGCAATGGAGAGTGTAAGATGGAGTGATGGTAGCATTAGAATTTCATGGTGTAAGCTCGTATCAAGGCAGCATCAAGGATTTGCTTTATGTTTATAATTCTGTTCCAATCATAAATGAGATTGTAAGACATATTGAAGATTAAACTTCTTGGTATATGTAATTTATTGAGAGCATAGCTTTACTATACGAGACTACAAGAGGGTAAAATAGTAGGTTAAAACTTTAGACAAATACTTTACAGTATAAAGGTTTTAGTTTTAAGTAGAACTAAGATGGACTATGTACAATGTTACTTTAGTGCTAATAGAAATTAGGGTAGTGTTGAACAGTTGAAATCCCTCTCATGGGTCATTATGTCCCAAGTAGTAGTTCTTTAGATGGAGATATGTCACTGAAATTCTATATGATAGGAAGATCTAAATATAGTTAAAAGATCTGTTCTATAAGACATTCACTATACTTGTTATACTTTACATCACTTGTTGTTGGTCTCTTAAAGGACAAAAGTGAATTAGTGTAATGCACTGAGAAGTGAAAACCATAATATTAAGATGGATGTGCAGACTGCAGTCATACTAGAATAGAAAAGATAAGAAATGACAAAATAAATCAACGAGAGACGTGATACCAATTGAGAATAAACTAGTCTAAAGGTTGCACAATTACGTGGTTGGGACATGTCTAGTGTCGACCTTAAGAAGCTCTAATCATAAGAGTAAAGCAATCTCAGCATAACAATAATGCTTCACTAAAAATGTTTACCCTGTGCTCAGACTATCTAATTCTAGTAGAATTAATAAAGTACGAAATGAGAGAGAAGAGAATCGCCGACCTTTGGAGTCAGATTTCTGTTCTTTTTGTTTCGGGATTTCCTTCTTCTCTTTGGGGTAAAAGTTTTCATAATCTGTCAATAAAAATGCACCAACATATAAAATAAAAAAGGTTCAACCTTTAGCACCCACATTTTCTAGGGGGAAAGGATGTAAGAAACAAAAAAAGGGATACCCTTACTTTTCTTCTTGGGAGCTTCACTCGAGAAATATCTACAGAGTCTGGCGTTTGCAACAATATAATTCAAATCTGGTAAATGATTATTAGAAAATGACCCTTTATTGGCTCCTATTGCAGCAGAATAACCCCTCAAAAACCCTATCTTTCCATCAAATTGATCGATTTTCTTAAAGTTATTTACACGCGGAGCTCCAAAAAATTCCTGATTCCTTAACAAGGCCTTTGCGCTATTAAATCCATTTATCACATTCTGCACATTCCAAAACCAAAAACATGAAAAATAAAAATCAGCTTAAACAATAGCAAATTCTTCGATACATACATTAACAGAGAAATGAGAGAAAGATGGCATCTTACACTTGAACGCGAAGACCGAGATAATGAACGACTGATTGTTGAAAATATCATTCTTGGAATTACTGTGAAGAATTATTCTAAAAGGATGATTAATCGATCTATTGCTGAAAATAATATATTAATAAAAATAGTGAATAAATCAATTGCAGAGGAGGAGGAAAAAAAATGGAAGGAATCTTGGGAGGGATTGTGTTATTTTCTTTGTTCAATGTTCCTATTGGGCAAATACTACTATGAGAAAGTTGTGGGGCGGAATTATAAGTCGACCTTTGCACCTTGGAGAGCAAGACATGCTCTGTTAGCCCATTGGAAAAGGCGGTGAATGTATGGGTAAAATAAAACATTGCTAAAATTTTATAATTCAATTAATTATTTGTTCGGTACAATTAAAATTTTTATTTTTATTTAAATCAAAATTAATAATTAATTTTAATAATATATTTCATGAAATTCACAACTTTTCAACCACACATTTCATTTTTTTTTTTTAATTATCAAAATCTACAAATGTCCGATTTTATTTTCTATCAAATAGGGGCTACATTTTAATTTTGCTAAAATTTATAATATTGAGCCCCATTTTTTTTATACTACTATGAGAAAGTTGTGGGCGGAATTATAATGAGTCGACCTTTGCACCTTGGAGAACAAGACATGCTCTGTTAGCCCATTGGAAAAGGCGGTGAATGTATGGGTAAAATAAAACATTGCTAAAATTTTATAATTCAATGTTCGGTACAATTAAAAATTTTATTTTTATTTAAATCAAAATTAATAATTAATTTTAATAATATATTTCATGAAATTCACAACTTTTCAACCACACATTTCATCTTTTTTTTTTTTTAATTATCAAAATCTACAAATGTCCGATTTTATTTTCTATCAAATAGGGGCTACATTTTAATTTTGCTAAAATTTATAATATTGAGCCCCATTTTTTTATTTTTTTTGTTTAGAATGCATTTTAAAATAATAGATTAACGGGGAATGTGTGGTTAAAAATGAATTAAAAGTTTTTGAGTTACGTATAATATTATTTTATTAAAATATGTGGTTTGAAAAGAAAAGAGAGAAAAATGTAATTTGAAAAAAAAAATCAAACAAGGTATACATTTTAATTTTAATACCACATTTCATATCATTCTTAACTTTACCAATTTTTTAACTAAATATTTTATTAACTTTTATCGAAAAATTTGTCACACAAACTAACAGTGACGGACCCAAAACACAAAATCATTGATGGCCAAATTTTACTAGGATAAATTTTACAAACACAAAATACAATAATATTTAAAATAAAAAATCATATCAATTTGTTTCAATTAGATTAATCCCCTCTTTGGAATGGAATAAAATCAAATTAAAATCTTAAGTCAAAATTAAGAGTAATTGGCGCAAAACGTCCATACCTTTCGTTTTTTGACGCAGAATGTCCATACCTTTCACATTTTGGCGCAGAACGTCCTTTTCCGCAATTGTTGACCATTTTACCCTCCATTTTTTTAAAAAAGAAAAGAAAAATAAAGAATTAATTGCAATCTTACTCCTAGAATTTTCTAAAAATGCAAATGGGTCCAAAACTTATAAAAATATTAAAAAGAACAAAAAAATAACCTTTGGGAGCTCCTAGCAGCCGGTTATGGACCCAATTTCCACCTCATTCCAACTACCAAAATCGCCGGTTATCACTACCAACTTAATCTCCTCAACATCTTCTACAATTTCCATCCAAGAACTCCCCATTTCATCCACTTATACGTCCAAAATCATACATAAAAACCAGCAAATCGAAATTCTGCAACCTGTCGAAAATCTCTCCTCCGGCCACCGTCATGATCGCGAACTACCACGAACTATCTGCCCAGGTCCGGGCGACACAGAATATGGCCCCAATTCACTCCAAACAACATACCATCAAACTGAATTAATTCATGAAACATTGTTGGTTAATTCTTTTATCAAGATTTCAAAATGAGTTTATGGAGATCCTCAAACCCCACAAAATCCCCTAGCCAAGTAACCCCTTCAAGATCATCTTATGCTTCATCTTCATCTTCTTTATCATCTCATTTACCCATGGTTGAATTGAAGTAGAAAACCATATCTAAACTTTCGATGATTCGAAACCCGCCGTGAAGAAGGAGAGCCTCTGTCTCCTTGCTGTTCTCTATGCCGTGCACTCGGATCCCTGCTCGACCCACTTGACAAAAATAATTACCCACATTGTGAAGAAACTTAAAGACTCAGATTCACCTTTGCCTGCATTTCAAAAGCTCTACCCGAGGGTCTGCAAATACTTGAATAGCCCCAAGATTGAATGTGAAGTGAAGGGGCTTTTTTTGGACTGATTTGCATTTTTAAAAAAATTTAGGAACATATTGCAATTTATTCTTTATTTTTCTTTTCTTTCTTTTTTTATTTAAATTGGAGGGTAAAATGGTCAGAAATTGGGGAAAATGATGTTATGCGCCAAAAATGTGAAAGGTAGGGACGTTCTGCGTCAAAAAATGAAAGGTATGGACCTTTTACACAAAATTCGTCAAAGATATGGACATTTTGTACCAATTACGCTAATGCTTATCATGTGCAGCCATAAAAGTTGAGATTAAGGCTCTAGAACATAATGATACTTGGCTTTTGGTTGATCTACCACTTGATAAGGAAGCCATAGGCTGCAAATGAATATACAAAATCAAATTTAATGTTGATCGAAGTATTGAAAGGTTCAAAGAACGTCTTGTGGTAAAGGGGTACACTCAAAAAGATGGGCTTGACTATTGCGAAATCTTCTCTTATGCGGTTAAGTTAGTCACTGTTAGAACCTTGATAGTAGT
>CAIGRF010101783.1:6494-19849 GCA_903798235.1 Fraxinus ornus | reverse complement strand
TTATTATGTGGAAGATGAACTATACTTAAAAAAAAAAGTTATAATTTTGTCTTGTACGCTTTTCTTTTGTCTAATATCGTATATATAGTGTCCTTTAAATATTTTTAATGTATGACATATGTTCTAGCACGTCATAATTTATATCGAACTTAAACATGGCCATGAATCTATGTGTTTGCAGATACATCATTAAGAAAAGTTATGATAAATTGTAGTCGATGTAACTGTGCTCTCACTTATTGTTAATGAGGAAGTTGTATTAAACTTTAATTAGGTAACTCTACTTTAGTTAATTTCAATGAGATAACTATACTTTGAATTGATTTCAATAAAGGCAATTTCGTTCAATTCCACAGACAAAAACCGATGGCATTATAGTCAATAAATGATGGTCATCACACGCAATTTTTATTTATTTACGTGAATTATGTACAACTTTATTGAAATAAATGACGATCATCATGTGTTGATGTCACGCCATCGGTTGCCATCAATCCAAGTGATGGAATTGGACACAGTTATATGATTGAAATCAAATAAAATTGTAATAGCCCAATTGAACATAATTAAAGTACGAATACATGATGGAAATATAGTTACCGTGAGTGAAATTTACTCCCAAAGCTATATTGGTGAAAAATGATTTACGTAGTTAATGTGGAATATTAATTAAATATTGAAAACAATACTTTTATGTTGTTGTTGTTGTTGTTTTTAAAATATGTTTGATCTACCAAATCTTCAAGGAGACAACAATAACAAAAATCTAATTTTGAATAAACCCACAAGCACATAATAATATATGTGTATATGTCAATATATACTTACGTTTTCAATCATCAAATTATTGTCGCGCTGCATTAAGATTTTTGTTATTGTAATTTTTCTTATTTACTTTCTTTTGCATCTAAACAGGAAGAAGGTTTCGAATTGGAACCTTGGAAAGTCGAAAAGTTATTGTTGTCATGTCCGGACTCAGCATGGTGTGTTCATTTCCATAATATCCCACTTATAAGGAAAATAAATGATATATTTGTTTCTTTCTATTTATTTTAGAGATACAGCCTAATTGAGATTACTTAAAATTATTATTTTATAGCTTAATGCAGGAATAGCAACACAATTGCTGCTAAGTGTATTCAAGATTGAAGGAGTAGTTCACTTTGGAATTGCAGGAAATGCGAATCCTCAATTCCAAGTTGGAGATGTTACTATCCCAAACTATTGGGCTCATTCTGGCCTCTGGAATTGGCAGGTACCCATTTTATGGTTTCTTTTATCTTCGTTGTCAAAAATCTCTAACGGATAAAATCTCATATCAATTAAAATAATTTATAAAGATTTGGGTTGATCTTTTAAAATAAAAAATATAAATCAACTTATAACGATTTGAGCTACCGCTCTTAACAAAATTGTCTTTTTAACATGGAACCCCCTTCACTTACATTGCAAATTTTTATGATCAGCGGTTTGGAGATGGACCTGGTGATGAACTTGCATTTGAGTCCAGTGGAGACTATACAAGAAAAATCGGTTACCTTAATTTCTCCGAGTATGAAAATGGTACGAGAAATCGGAATTATTCGGACAATCTTCTCAACAACGTGTGGTATCAACCGGAAGAGATATTTTCCATTGATGGACAACCTGAGATTAGACAGCATGCCTTTTGGGTTCCTGTTGACAAGCTCTACTTTTCACTTGCAGACAAACTTGAGGTTAATTTTACAATCTTGGCTTAATCTTTTGAACACCAAAGTTTATTTACTACCATGATATTTTACTAAAAAACTTAAAACTAACAATGAATTTGCTAAGCCTAGAAGTTCGCTTGCCTGTACAGGATATTGTTTACTTAGGGTGTATTTGAGCCACATTATTTTGAAAAAATGTATTGTGAAATAGTAGATTGATGGAGAATGTGTGGTTGAAAAGGGATGAAAGTTATTGATGTAATGAAAAATATTATTTTATTGAATAACGTGTGGTTGAAAATGAGTAGATGAATGATAATGAAAATTTTAATGTGTACCAAACATGGACTTAAATTAGTTTTTTTGTACAGGATATTGTCCTCGAAAGGTGTGTCAATTCTACTACGTGTTTATCTCGACCTCCAAAGGTGATTAGAGTGGAAAGAGGGGTGAGTGCTAGTGTGTTTGTACACAATGGTGCCTATCGAGATTTCTTGCATTCCAAGTTCAATGCAACTCCAATCGATATGGAAAGTGCTGGAGTAGCCCTTGTATGTCTCCAACAAAAGATGCGTTTTATAGCAATTAGAGCACTATCTGATTTAGCTGGTGGTGGTTCTTCTCTCTCTAATGAAGCTGCTATCTTCTCTTCATTAGCCGCTCAAAATGCAGTTAATGTTGTAATTAAGTTCGTTACTTTGTTGTTTTCGTAACGTCAAATTATATGACTTGACTCAACTCAATAAGGTTATTAGTCAATGTTTGTACCTATAGAAGTTCATTTTATGTTGTAATTCTTATAATGTCGTTTATATCATTGAACAAAAACTTTGTTTCATACTTATGTATTAGGTTTTCGACCCCATTTGCAATGCCACTAAAAGTGTTATACGAATATCTGCATTGCTATTCTATTCAAAATGAATTGACATGAACAAATAAAAATCGCCACCCAAATGGATCTATCACAGAATACATGGCTAGTAAAACTCATCACTCTCTAGAGTTCACCAAGGAGATGCATGAATTTCAAGAGGATGATAAATACCTCTCAAAGAAAAATAGGTTTATATTCAAATACTTGCATTTTTACCTTCAAGGCTTAGAAGAGTTTGGTTTAAAGAGTTAAGACTTGGAACAACCTTCCATGCATAGACATTTTCCTAAAAATTCTTTTAATATTTTCAAGATTACATTTAAGTGAAAGAAATTACAAACTCGTGCACGCAGAATCGTATTGAACCAGAAAAGATGTGACTTTTAGCATCCCCACGTATAGACTTTTCAACATGACAATCTTAAAGGAAAACATCAATAGCCTTGCGTAGGAAAGTCAAAATGGAGATCCATAATATGTCTCAACATCGTTCCATAATTAATTATGCTACATGTACATCACTTTTTAGATAATGTCATGTGACAACACGCTATTGAACAGTTTGAAAATAAAGTAATTTTTTCACCAATCAAATCATGTCAACTTGATTGTTGTCAAAAGTGATGTACATATCTTATGTACAAATGGCTTAACTCTTCCATAATTTAGTTGGTGACACCAAAATTCTACGCCCTAAAAATCTAAAGCAGCAAATTTGACTTTTTTTTTTTCAAAGTTTGCAATCGATAGAACTCTTACGTCATTGGACTTCCAAAGTCCTCAGATTATATTCCATCAACGAACTAACAATCAAAATCCTAATTAAAACATCAAACAGTCCCTACTCCCTACGATGTGACCGTAATAACGAAAGTGCATTTAGAACAACAAAAATAAATAAAAATAAAGTGAGCGAGCCTTACCTTAATGTCCTCCGGTTCTCCCTACTTAAACATGAATTTCTCCTTATTCGTGAATCTATGTTCCATTTTTCTTATCGCAAGTGTATGATATTGAACAAGAAATATAATGGATCCTCAAGTCTGAATAATTGTTCGACAAGGACTATTATTTATTCCTAGTTTACTGTTTTTACTTTTATTTGACGAAAAATGAAGTTTAGTTTGATTGTTGATCTAAATCATACTAAATGTATGGTAATGTACACAAAAATTGAAACTAGTTTTTTGAATATGAAGGAGATATTAAGGCACACAATTTCGTTTATCGATCACCTTTAATTCTCTAATCAATACTCTTAACAAAATGTCGTGTTTAGTCGAATTCTTCTAACGTATTTCAATTTGCCTCTCTCGAATTCAAATTGATTTTATTTATCTAAGTTGTTTTTTGCATCTATGTTAATCAGGATATAGTTTAGTTAAACGTTTTGGATTTTTAAGAATTAATATAACGATCGCATTAACTATAAAAGGTATCTACGCTTTTATACTAATTAGTAGTAAGAACTTGCGTTGCACGTCTTATGTATCGTATGCATAATATTTTGAACTATAAATATATCAAATCAAATTTAAAAAGTAAAGTATGTACACGTGAATATTAGAACGTGAAAATGATGCATAATTTTTTATTCATCTACAATATTCAAAATCAAAAAATATAAAATATACCTCATTTAATTTGTCAAAAGTAGTGTCACCATTAGTTTTTTCGATATGATTAGATTATATATCATTGGAGGCATGAAAGCCTTTTCTAATAACCTTGTGAAAGCTAAAAGGAGATGATCATACATCATAAAAATAAATGGGAGGAACTTAATATCAAAGTGTAGTTTTAAATTCTATTGACTTGACAATTTTATGAAACGACAAACACACAATTCCCTAGACGGTTATCTTGATTTCTTTTATGAAAACAATTTTTTGTGTAGAAGAATAATGGAAGTGAGAGAGACGACGGTGGGGGAGGGGAAAGTATTTATATGAAATGAAAATGGAGAGAGATGTAATAAAATTCATACTCGAGAATTATGAGTAGAGAATTTTCTCACTTATTTCTTTGCTTTGGTCCAAAACTTTGATCATAAAGTATAAATTCAAAGAAAAAATTCCACCTTCATAATTTCCAATTTTTGTAATTTAATAAATATTGATTTATGGAAGTACAACTTTTAGCTTTCATAAAAACCAATCAAACTTGTATAGAAAATAATAAACGCCATCATAAATATGATTTTGATGGCTTCATATTCTAGTTCAAAACTTTTAAATGTGTTATACTATTTTTTACGTTTATTAGAAAAAAGTTTCAAATTTAAAAATAGTAATCAGATCAATAATTTTAAATGATATGTAATAATTGTAAATTAATTTTGTAAGGGTGAATGTTGATATAAGATAAGTTAAAATATAACTTAATGCATGAATTATTTAAAATATTTGTATTATGGATAATGAAATTTTCTGTAATCATGTATTTGATTAATAAAAGATTTAAAGATTGCAATGATGGATTGAATTTATGGATTTAAACTTACCATTCCTTTAGCCCATGTAATAAGAAAAAACATTTCAAAATTAAAAGTAGAAATCAAATCAATATGTTTCAAATGTTAAATAATAATAGCATATTGGAGAGTAATATGAAATAAAATTTTGGTGTGATTCATTGCATTCAAGGACGTCTTTTATCTTACTTTTTTATGTCAACAAAAAATTTCATTTAATTACATATTTGTAGATAGATAAATTAATTAATTAAAGGAATGTAATGATGAAGATATTTTATATATTATAATGCTATTAGTACAAAACGAAGTTAGGTAAAGAAGATTAACTGTGGACATCGATGACAAATGACCAAAAACATACATGGCAAAAGTGGAAATTAAATGTTTCTAGGTTTTCCATGGTAACCAACAGATTGTTTGAGTTTATTATCTGATATTCGTATTATATTGTACAAATATAAGTAGGTATTATATTGGGTCTATAACTAAATATATAAGAGCAAGTCAAAAGGAAAAAAGAATTATCAAAAGCAAGAGAAATGAATATGATAAATGTAGAGATCTATTTTGATTGAGTGCGTCATCAATTAGGATTGGATGTGCATAACAAATCAATTAATATTCCCTTATAAAGCAAAAAGATTCAGTTTTCATTCAATTCCATTACTTATAGTTAGAATTCATGAGCAACTTGCATACGATTTTGGAGCAGCAGACATCAGCATCATTGCAGCCCCTTATTTTTAGGAAATAGAATCTATTTTGTTAGCCAGCTCGTAGAATTAGTTATGCTTGGTTTTGGTACTATTCCAGAATCCTCCTATTCGTGTATAAAATCATGTAACCTCATTGATCAATTTAGGAAGAATTCACCACCTTTATCTTCAGTTCTTTAACTTGGTATCAGAGCCAATAATGGCTAACACTGATTCCGGCAACCAATCTAATCTATCGGAGTTTAATACAACTCCAGTTACGCAGGTAGCAGTCGGCCAGAGCTCATCATATGGAATGAACATAACGCAAACACCCAAGGTGAAGCTAGACAGGAACAATTTCCTACTGTGGAAAAATATGATTATGCCTATAATCAAAGGGCATAATCTTAAAGGATATTTGTTAGGGACAAAGGAGTGTCCACCGGAGTTTCTAGCCACCCAAACAACTATTGGTCAGGGGAAAGCAGTGGAGATAACCCAAAATCCTGAGTTCCTGTACTGGACCTCAACTGATCAACTCCTTATGGGCTAGTTGTATTCATCCATGACTCCAGAAATAACCATGAAAGTCATGGGTTGCACGAGTTCAAGCAAACTGTGGATAACAGTGGACGAAAGCTTTGGTATATTGAACAAATCACGAGTAATGTTTCTCATTGGTGAGCTTCAAAGATCCAAGAGAGGAACAATGATAATGGATCAATACATAACCACCATCAAGCAATTGGCTGACAACCTTGAAATAGCTGCTAAAGTCATTGATCAAAGTGATTTAATTACACAGGTTTTATTAGGATTGGATGAGGAGTATACTACCATAGTAGTTCCGATAAGTAGCAGGGAAACAATCTCCTGGTATGAGTTATCTTCAGTACTCATGCCATTTGAAAGTCGACTTGAGCATTTGAAGCAAGTCGAGAACAGCTTCACCTCACTCAATGTTAACCAGTCAAGTGTCCAATTAGCACATCGAACTGGTTTTAGTTTCAACAGAGGTTTTAGAGGAACTGGTAGTAGCAGATAACCAAATTATAGAGCAGAACAAAGGGTAGAGGTAGAACCACAATTGGCCTACAAAATGAAACTAGAGGGCCCTGTCAAATCTGTGGACTAAGCAACCATTCTGCAAGCTACTGTTACAACAGGTTTGATAAAAGGTACATGGGAAGCTAACCAGTTAACTCTGTGCAGCAGAATTTCAATGCATCTCCATCAACATATGTAGCATTACCTAGAATCCTTGAGGATCCAGCATAGTTTGTTGACTCTGGGGCAAGTAACCATGTGACAACAGATAAAGGTAACATGAATACTGTGATGAAATATAAAGGTAAAGAGAAATTTCTTGTTGGTAATGTAGGTATATTACATATTGCTCATATTGGAAATGGGAAAATTTATGTGTTAAGTAATAAGTCACTAGTTTTAAATAAACTACTACATATTCCCTCAATCAAAAGAAATCTGGTTTGTGTTTCTCAACTCACTAATGACAATAGTGTATTCATGGAATTTTATTCAAATTGTTGTGTTGTGAAGGATCTCCAAACGAAGAGGATCCTGCTGCAAGGAGTTCATAAGGATGGATTGTACCAGCTGCAGTTACCAAGTTTCGAGCCAGAAAGAACCACCTCCGAGTCAAACCATCAAAATAACTTTCAATGCTTTGCAGCCAAAACTGGTAGTGATAACCTGTCTTCAGTTAAACCAACTTCAGAGTCAGAACTTGACCTTTGGTAAAGAAGGCTAGGATACCCCTCAAATCAGGTGTTGAGTCAAGTTCTTAAGTCATGTAATAGAGTTATTAAATTCAATGAAACTCCTACTTTCTATGACTCTTGTAAATTTGGAAAATCTCATGCTCTTTCTTTTAGCATTTCACTTTCACATGCTGTAAAGCCATTGGACCTTATTCAATTAAATGAAAATTAAATGCCTACAATCTGACTTGGGTTGAGAGTTTAGAAATTTTAGCAAACTAGCTCTAGAATCTGGTATAGAACTCAGACACTCCTGCCCCTATACCTCAGTTAAAAATGGAAGGGCTGAACGCAAGCACAGACACATCATAGAGATTGGGCTAACTCTTCTGGCTCAGGCTCAAATGCCACTTTATTTTTAGTGGGAGTCTTTCAAGGCTGCCACTTATCTGATTAATAGATTACCTACCTCTGTTTCACATCATAAGTCACCCTACCAAGCTTTGTTTAATAAAAACTTCGACTATGGTCAACTTAAAACATTTGGTTGTGCTTGCTTTCCATTTCTCAGACCCTATCATAGGCATAACTTCAGTTTTCATTCCCTAAAGTGTGTTTATCTTGGCTATGGTAATTCACACAAAGTTTATAAATGTCTAAGTCCTAGTGGTAGAATTTATGTTTCCAGGAATGTTGTTTTTAATGGGCTAGAGTTCCCTTTAAAACAGGCTTTCTAAACAAACAAGCTCAACCTCAAACTTGTAATACTAGAATAAGTTACCTTCTCTTTATTGACCCCAACTATAACACTATGCCTCAAAGCACAACTGCAGCTCCTACAATACAACCTGAAGTCTCTTCTGCAGCAGACCTTGTCAATGGAGAAGTAGAAGTTGGGGCTGAAAGAGATGAGTTGGTAGAATATCCTGGTGATGAAGGAAACCAGGAAGTGGTAACATGTAATGAAATACTAGAAGCTTCAACTGATGCTCAGAATTTAGCAAGAGAAACAAGTTTATCAGACAGAAATTTATCTCATAATACTGGACATCAAATGATCACCAGGAGCAAGGCTGGTAGCTTCAGGCCAAAAATTTATACTAGTGTAATAGTGGATGAACTGGTCACAGCTGTTAGAAGAATGCTATGCACGAAGAGTACAATGCTCTTATGAAAAATGAAACATGGACCTTGGTGCCGCCTAAGGCTGGGATGAAAATCATTGGCAATAAATGGGTATTCAAGTTGAAATATAATTCAAATGGAAAAGTTTCTAGACACAAGGCTAGGCTAGTGGCTAAAGGTTTTCTTCAAACCCCTGGAGTTGACTTCAGTGAAACTTTCAGTCTTGTAGGCAAGGCTGAAACATTGAAAGTTATCTTAACTCTTATTGTATCAAGGAATTGGCAAGTCGGGCAAATAGACATAAATAATGCATTCTTGAATGGGAGTTTGACTGAGGCTATTTATATGCACCAACCACTGGGTTTTGTCAATGAAAAACACCCTAGCTATGTCTGCAAACTCAATAAGGAATTATATGGCTTGAGAGAAGCAGCTAGGGCCTGGAATGATAAACTAAAACATACTCTACTACAGTGGAACTTCAGACAATCTAAGGTTGACAATTCCCTATTTTTCTTGGCAAATGGAACTGATATATTATTTGCTTTAATATATGTGGATGATATAGTGATTATAGGTACCAACATTCAACAAATGCAAGAGTTCATAGACAAGCTAAACTTCAATTTTGCACTTAAAGACTTGGGGAACCTGAGGCAATTTCTGGGATTTGAAGTTAAGAGAGATGATGTTGGACTATATCTGAAACAAACCAGGTTTGCTATTGAATTGCTTAAAAGATTTGGCTATGAAAACTTAAAGCCTAGCTTAACACCTATGGCTGTAGGAAAGCCAATCTCCAAAACTAAAGGTCAAGCAATGAAAGATCCTACTCCATACAAAAGTGAAATTGGTGGTCTCTAGTATCTTATCCACACCAGACCAGGCTTAACCTATGTTGTAAATAGATTAAGTCAGTTCCTTCAAGCACCAACAAATATACATTGGAAGGCACTTAAAAGGGTCTTCAGATATCTAAAGGGCACTTTACACCATGGATTAACCATCTAAAGGAATGATAGCCTTTGCAGATTCGGACTGGGCTGCTTGTCCAGATGATAGAAGGTCAACTGCTGGATATTGCGTGTACATTGGAGACAATTTGGTGTCATGCTGTTCTAAGAAATAGCACGTGGTTGCTAGATCCAACACAGAAGCTGAGTACAGATCTTTGGCTCGCTGTGCAGTAGAAATAACTTGGATTCAGTCTTTGTTTAAAGAGTTGTAGATTCCACAACAATCAATTCCTATTATCTGGTGTGATAGTCTGAGTTCAAGTGCTCTAGCCTCAAATCCTGTATATCACACTCGTACAAAACATATAGAACTCGATGCACACTTTGTAAGGGATAAGGTATTAGATAATTAGATAAAAATTCATTACATTCCTTCCTAGGATCAGACAGCAGACATGTTAACTAAACCTAAATCATAGTCAAGATTTCAATTCTTTAGAGACAAGCTAGGAGTTAGAATTCACCAGCAGCTTGCATACGGTTTTGGAGCAGCAGATATCAGCATCATTGCAGCCCCTTATTTTTAGGAAATAGAATATATTTTGTTAGACAGCTAGTAGAATTAGTTATGCTTGGTTTTGGCACTATTCTAGAATCTTCCTATTCGTGTTTAAAATCATGTAACCTCATTGATCAATTTAAAAAGAATTCACCACCTTTATCTTCATTTCTTTAACTCTTATTATAATTTCTTTTTTTAAAAAAAAACTACATAGCCCAACTAATTACTTGAGGGGTTAAGGAAATGAAAATGCTAACTAATAAATACATGTAAATGACTTAATTAATGAATTAATATGAAATGAAGTTAGGAACAGAAAAGGCAAAGGAAATAAAACCCTCTATAGATATTTTTTTCCTTATATATTTTTCTTATGTGGAGTACAAAAATGAAAAAAAAATATATGAAAAAGATACACAGAAATAGAAGTATTAGCAAAAGAAAACAATTAGCGATTGAAAAAAGAAAATAAAAATTGAAGGACCACCTCTCAATAAATCAACTCTCTAACGTCATCTTCTGTCAATTTTTTCTTCTCAAATTCGAACTCAAGCTTTGATATGGGTTGATTGTGGTTCACGGTCCACATTTGCTAATCCATGAAAGTATCTATGCCAGCAAATATAATTATCTAAATGGTAAAAACATGTAGTTATTAATCAGATTGTAAAAAAATCAAATCTAAATTATACTAACTTAATGTATGGTAATGTAATAATTAGTGTAATGTCCCTTATTAAATATTTGTTTTCAAAAATCAACCAATGATTTAAGATTTTCATCAATTTTTCATCTTATCTGCCTTAGATCATTCACACAAAATTTAGCACATACAAAATTCACTTTTATCTTAATGCATCCCTACGATAGTTCAATCAGTCCCAAACTACCCTAAAATTGGTTTAGTAGTTGTATTGTCTATTTTGCTTTGAGTTTTAAAACCTATGGTCACAATCAATTCAACATATTCTATCCATTCATCCAACCTATATAATATGTGATTTTCATGACTGTTTTGCTCAATTTATATAAATCTATCATGGACAAGCTTCAACTTAGTCAAAGAGGCATCCCCTAGTCAAAATTCATAAATAAAAATAATAATTTCAAATAACATCATCATATGCCGACAAGAATATCAATTCACACAAACATGTAATTTTTTGTTTTAAACTTTTGTAACTAAATTATAAAAATATGAAATGAGCATAAAACCATTCTAACCTATATAATCATCATGTAAGTACAAATCACACCTCCAAACTTAAACTACACATTAGTCTCTAATGTGAAAAATAAAAGCAAAAGGATATGTTGTGCTGACTTTTTCAATAATATGTTGGAGGTGGTTAGGGCTGCACAAAAAAATTGCGAAATCGCAAACCGAACTACAATCATTGTTTGAAATCGTTGGTTCGGGTCCACTTAGACCCGCGATTTTTCTTCTTTCAAATTGAACCAAATCGTTTAAAAATAGTTTGGTTTAAATTTCAATTTTCAAAAATCACATAAAATCAAACCGAACCGCTTTTTAATTTTTTAATTAAAAACGTAATGTTATTAACTTACAAATTTTAAAGTTTTCACTTTTTATAAAAAAAAAATATCGATTTAGAAATACAAATTACAATCAACCCATTAAAATAATCAGATAAAGTAAATTAAGTTCATCATTATTGACCGATAATTTTATAAGTCCACAACACATGTCTAGACCCGATATCTAATCTAAACTAAAATTAATCCCAAATCATATAAAAAAACATTTATTTTCAACAATCCAAATCAAATGCAACAAAACTACGACAGCAAATCACGTCAACAACTTTAGAAGCCCTCACTAAATTCTCATTTCTTAAACATTTTGATGCTTGCCTGCTACTATTGAATAAAATGTGATTCCCAATTGCAAATCGCAAATCGCTAGTCGCCTTTTGCTTGTTAGTTTTCTAATTTCTACCCGAATCACCTATTTCTCTCTTCTCTCTTGATAAGCCTTAGATTCTCATTCAACTCATTTTTTTCATTGTTCTTTAACTTATTATACACTTGTGAGTTGTGATTTGGATAAAAAAAATGTTTGTTTGGGTGCATAGGTGATCAATGAACTTGTTCGTGGTTTAGAAAGAATGAAAAATAGAGTGTATTAATTGTGTGAAAATGTTAAAGTTCCCTAACTAATACTATTACATTCTACTTTCATAAAGTCGTTGAAAATAAAATTTGTCAATTTTCAATAAACGTAAACTCTATCATTCTTTGTATATTTAAACATATTATGTGTAGTCATTATTTTTCATCTCACTAGTAAGACTAAAGGAGTTTTAACAAACCTATTATAGCATAATGTGATTATTTTGCCTTTACTAAACGCTATATGATAATATGAAAGGCAAACAAAAAAAAGGTAAATAAAAAGAAAGAAATGTATATTCGTTCTACTAACATCTTTTAGCAACCAACTTTGAAAATAATTTATTCACGGGTTTCGTGAGAAAGATGAATCTAATTTAATATTTAATGTTATTAGTTCACATTTAAACTTATATGTTAACTTATTTTAAATATATTATTATAATGTTGATAGATAAACCATGGATTAAAACCAAACCAATCTGCAAATTCTGATTTGGTTGGGTTCGAAAAATAAAATGGTTTAATTTGATTTGAAAATTTTCAAACTGCATGAATTAGTTTGTGTTGAAAATATGGCACAAACCACCAAAACTAAACTGCGTTTACATCTAGTAATTCTGGTGGAGAATGGCAAGGAGTATGACTTCTCCCTCCTGCAGTTGCCTATGACCTTTATGCTATCAGATGACAAATCTCAAGTTTACTTGACTCAAGTCAATAAAATTGATAGTCAATGTTGCTCCTAATCAAGTTCATTTTACTTCGTTGTTTTCATAATGTCATATATGGAATTGAACAAGAAATTAATATCAGTTGTACTATCAATAATATAGTAATACAAATGTATGTGTCACTAGCTAATATGTTGAAACAGAATAATTCATGGAGAAACTTAAATATATAAACAAACCTGATATTGATATTTTACGTGGTTTGGCTATAAATTTATTTTTAATGTCAAATAATACTTCATTATGTTAAGAGAGTCACCGACTTACACTAATCAACTCACCAAAATTCTAAATAAACCCACAATAGGCATTTCAACCCAAAACCCTTAAGAGGCAACCACTTAACAAAAAGAAGACATAAGGAAAAGGATACAAGTGC
>CAIGRF010101769.1:23728-35359 GCA_903798235.1 Fraxinus ornus | reverse complement strand
TGGAGTGAGTTTCTATCACTCCAAGCTTGTCTCTAAGGAACAAGAACCTTGAGTGAGCAAGTGGTTTAGTCAACAGGTCTGCTGTCTGATCGGAGGACGGAACATAATGTATCTCTAGCTCTCCTCTGAGTACTTTGTCCCTTACAAAATGAACATCTAACTCTATATGTTTGGTACGAGCATGATAGACAGGATTGGTAGCTAATGCGTTTACACTGAGATTATCACACCATATTTTTGGAACTGATTTCTGTGGTATTTCCAACTCACTCATAAGAGATTGAATCCATGTAACTTCTGATGCTCCTTGTGCTAATGCTCTGTACTCAGCCTCAGTACTAGACCTTGCAACGACATGCTGTTTCTTGGAGCACCATGACACCAAGCTATCTCCAATGTAGACACAATAACCTGCAGTTGATCTCCTGTCGTCTGGACATGAGGCCCAGTCAGAATCAGCAAACATTGTGATGTCAAGATTGTCACTCTTTCGAATAGCAATGCCATGACTTAGTGTTCCTTTCAAATATCTAAATACCTTTTTTAGTGTCTTCCAGTGAACATCAGTGGGCGTTTGAAGGAATTGACTCAACCTATTTACAGCATAAGTGATATCTGGCCTTGTATGGGTCAGATATTGAAGACCACCGATTGCACTCCTATATAGTGTTGGGTTCCTCATAGCTTCTCCATTAGTCTTGGAAATTAATTTGCCTGCTGCTATGGGTGTTAAACTTGGTTTCAAATTTTCATAGCCAAACTTTCTAAGTAGGTCCATAGCATACTTTCTTTGAGTCAGGTATAATCCGGTTGCATCTCTTTGTACCTCAATTCCTAAGAACTGATTGAGGTTTCCCATATCCTTAAGTGCAAAGCTGGTGTTCAATTTATCTATGAACTCTTGCAGCTGTTGACTATTGTTGCCTGTGATCACTATATCATCCACATATATTAATGCAAATAGCACGTCTCTTCCATTTGCCAAGAAGAACAAAGAATTATCTGCTATGGATTGTCATAATTTCCATTCTAATAGACTATTCTTCAGCCTTTCATGCCATGCTCTTGGGGCCTGCCTTAATCCATATAAAGCTTTCTTCAATTTGCATACAAATCTAGGATTTTTCTCATCAATAAATCCTTGTGGCTGATCCATGTAAACTTCCTCATTCAATGTGCCATTCAGAAAAGCATTGTTCACATCAACCTGTCTGATTTCCCAGTCTTTAGAGATTGCAAGTGTTAGGATAATTTTCAGGGTTGACGCCTTAACAACATAACTGAATGTTTCACTAAAGTCTACTCCAGGAGTTTGAAGGAAACCTTTGGCCACAAGTTTTGCTTTGTATCTTTGCACTCTTCCTTCTGAATCACACTTCAACTTGAATACCCATTTGTTTCCAATTACCTTCATCCCTGCTTTATGAGGCACTAATGTCCAGGTTTCATTCCTCATTAATGCTTCATATTCTTGCATAGACTTTCTCCAGTGATCATTCATCAGTGCTTCATCAGCATTCAGTGGTTCTGTTTCTGCAGGTCCATCCAGTACCTGGCTTGTGTAAATTTTTGGTTTGAAGATTCCAGCTTTGCTTCTTGTAATCATCTGGTGCCCAGTGCCTTGAGCCACATTTTCACCTTGAATGTCTGCATTTCCTGCTGTATTTTCATCATCACACTGCTGAATTTCTTCCTCGCATTCAGCAGATTCTTTTTGGTTTATCTCATCAAAATTGTTTTCTATAACTGTACCATCTTCTATCCCAAAATCATTGTTAGAGAATCCTGCAGCAGGTGATGAATCAGGTTGAGCTGTATCAGTAGTAGTCTGAGGTATTATTCTATGACTGGACTCGACAAAGGGAAGAAAGCTCATGATTGTTTCAGACGTTTGAGGCTGGACAAGTTTGTTTATGAAACCTGTTTTGAAGGGAAACTCTAACTCATTAAACACTACATGTCTGGAGACGTAAATTCTACTGGTAGAGTTTAGACATTTATAACCTTTTTGTGAGTCAACATAGCCAAGGAAAACACACCTTTGAGAGTGGAAATTGAATTTGTGCTTTTGATAAGGTCTGAGACAAGGATAGCATGCACAACCAAAGGTTTTCAACAATTTGAAATCAAAGTTTCTTGCAAACAATGTTTGAAAGGGTGATTTGTGCTGAAGGATAGAGGTAGGCAATCTATTTATCAAGTAGGTAGCAACTTTGAAGGATTCCCACCAGTAAAAGAGAGGCATGTGAGCTTGAGCTAGAAGTGTAAGCCCAGTCTCGGTGATATGCCTATGTTTTCTTTCAGCCCTTCCGTTTTGTGTTTCATAGGATAGATCCATGTAAATATGCTATGATCATCCACAAAAATTATATAGTACCTAAACCCTGAGGTAGAATTTACGGGTGCTGGTCCCCAGACATCAGTGTGCACAAGATCTAGAGGTTTTGAGGAATGTGATGAAGAGATATTGAATGGAAGAGCATCAGATTTCCCAAATTTACATGATTCATAGAAAGTAGGAATTTCATTAGTTTTAGTATATTTATTACATGACTCAAGGACTCGATTCAGAACATGACTCGAAGGATGGCCAAGTCTTCTATGCCAAACATCAAGTTCAGATTCAGACACTTTGATAACTTTGGTTGACTTATCACTGCTAGACCTCACTGTGAGACAGCAGGACTTATTTTGGTGGTTTGATTCAGCGGTAAGGTGTTCTGGTTTGGGAAATGGCAGCTTCAACTGATACAGCCCGTCCTTAAACATCCCTTGCAGTAGAATCCTCCCCGTTTGCATATCCTTCACAACACAATAGTCAGGAAAAAATTCCATAAATACTTTGTTGTCACTGGTGAGCTGAGAGACACTAACTAAGTTCCTTTTAATTGTAGGTACATGCAATAATCTATTTAGTGCAAGGTGTTTGTTATACATTGTAGGTATTTTTCCATTTCCAACATGTGCAATATGTAATGAGTTCCCATCACCAACTAGCAATTTCTCCTTACCTTTATATTTTCTGACATTATGCAAATTACCTTTGTCTGCTGTAACGTGATTGCTTGCACCTGAGTCCACAAACCAGGCTGGATCTTCAACAATCCTTGGTGAAGCTACATATGCTGCAGGTGCTAAGCTGGTTTATTTGATTGCTTGGTTTACTCCCCATGTACCTTTCATCATACCTGTTGAAGCACCAACTTGTAGAATGGTTGCTGAGTCCACATATTTGGCATGCTCCTCTGTTTTCATGATGCCTACCAGTTGAAGTCCTGATTCTACCTCTTGCTCTTCCTCTGATGTTCGAGGATCTGCCGCTGTTAGCACCTCTAAAACCTCTGTTAGTTCTTGAATTTGCTCTGTGAACTAATTGCACACTCGACTGACCAACATTCATTGATGAAAAATTGTTCCTGACTTGACTCAGATATTCAAGTCTACTTTCAAATGTCATAAGTACTGATGACAATTCATACCATGAGATGTTCTCCTTGCTATTAATTTGCACCACAATGGATGTATATTCCTCATCCAATCCTGATAGGACTTGAGTAATGAGATCGCTGTGATCAATAACTTTCCCAGCTACTTCCAGATTGTCCGCCAGCTGTTTGATTGTAGTGAGGTACTGATCCATGGACATAGTGCCTTTTCTTGTCCTTTGCAATTCTCCAGTGAGAAACATAATTCTCGATTTGTTTAATATGCCATAACTCTCTTCTACTGCTGTCCAGAGTTTGTTTGAACTGGTGCATCCCATGACTTTCATTGCTATCTCTGCAGTCATTGAGGAATATAGCCACCCCATCAGTAGTTGATCAACTGATATCCACTTTTTATACTCAGGATTCAAGGACATTTCTACTGCTTCTCCCTGTCCAGTGGTGGTTTGTGTGGCTAGAAATTTTGGTGGACACTCCATTGTCCCCAGTAGGTAACCTTCCAAGTTATGCCCTCTAATTATAGGCATAATCATGTTTTTCCATAGCAAAAAATTGTTTCTATCGAGTTTCACCGATGGTGTTTGAGTGAGGTTCATCCCGAAGGGAGAATTCTGGGTTACAGTAATTTGCGTGACTGATTCCGTGCTCAGATCAGTAGGATTGGAGTGATTTCCTGTGTTGGTGTTAGCCATAGTGGCTCTGATACCAAGATAGAAATTGGGATGAATTCTGNTATGTAGGAAATAAGATATAAGCTCAAGAGATATGCTCAATAAATTTTCACTTTTAATGCTCCCAAAGAACGTTGTTATGAATGCAAAAAGTAAATGTATTTATAGAGTCCAAGGAATGAAATAAACTGTACAAACGGATAAGCAACCGAACATCGACACTCTGAACCAGTCATACAAAAATAGCCGTTGTGGCTCAGAAATCAAAACAGCAAAAAAGGTGACCATTGGACGAATCAGACGTCTGTTTTGTTGAACCGAACGTTTGCTTGGACAGTTTTCTTTTCAATTCCTCAACTTGAATGTTTTAAAAAATAAAGACTTTTGAAATGCACTTTCAACTTATTTCTCAACACGAATGATATTATAAAATGTGATCTAATGTTTAAATGTCAATTTTTTTTTTTTTTTTTTTTTTTTTTTTTTGGATATTTATGGTGAAGAAGCCAAGAAAATATCCACCTTTTCTTATATTTTTGTTGATTAAATTCTTAAAATCGCCTATGGTGAGATATCGAGGCACCAAGATATTGAAAAGAGTTATTGGGGAAAATGGACCTTGAAATTGTGATTTTTGAAGAATGCGCGATTAAAAACTATGAAAAAGTTTAGTATTTACGTGCAAAATATTTTATTGTAAGAACATGTGGTTGAAAATGTTAAGAGCAATCGAGCCTTAATTTAGCTTTTTTTTCATGATTTTTAGCAAAACCAAAGAGGGGCATATATAATTTCTTTATAGCACTTGCAGGTGTCCAAATATTCAAGTTCTCTCTATCAAGAACAGTCCTCGTGTGTCTGATGTAGTTATGGTTGACATAGCTTCTGGATGTCCCAAGCTTAAGGAGCTTGATGTCAGCTATTGTTATCAAATATCTCACAAGTCTTTGGCAACCATTGGATCTCATTGTCCTAACTTGCATATTCTTAGGCGGAATTTGATGAATTGGGTGGATCCTTCCCAACATGTTGGAATCGTCCCCGATGAGTATCTCAATGCCTTTCCCAAGGATGGGGATTTAGAGGTAGCTGCCATTGGAAAATTTATGCCTAGTCTTTTACGACTTGAACTCCGATATTCGATGGTGACGGGAATAGGACTTGCTGTGATCTCTAAAAGGTGCCTGGACCTTGAGTATATTGATCTATCTGGATGTAGGGGTGTGAGTCGTCGTAATTTTGAAAATTTGAGGTCAAATCTGAAGATGTTGAAACATATCGAGGAGCCTGACTTTCATTTCCCGAGGTCCATTTTTCATTGGGAAAGGTATGGTCATTGACAATTGTACGACGAGCGGTTCCAAATAGAAATGTAAAAAATCCAATTGAGAACAAAATTGTGGGTATACGAGGAGCTGTGTGAGGTGCCTTCTAAACTCTCCCAACGATGACAACGTCTTCCATCTAGCTGCATGAAGAGTTCTTATTTTTTACGATTTCCTCGAAAACTCATAATAACTTCAATATTTTTTTTTCTTTTTATTGTGGTTGTCTCTTCATTCTTCACGAGGGGAATATCTACTTTACATGATTTTAGTACCATGTTGGATTGTATTCTGCATTTCATGTTCGCAGCAGCTTAAGTTAATGGGAAGTGTTTACATTTCCCTTCAAACCAAATAGGAAAAGAATAGGGAAAAAAAAAAAAGGATGTACTCTAATGTAATAATATGCGTTAATGTTTTCTTTGGATCATATTTATATTTAGCCCCTATTTGGTTAAGTTTAAAAGATGATTAAAATTTAAGTTAAAGTCGAAAATTAAATTTAAATACATATTTCATGAGACTCATAATTTTTCAACCACACATTCTATCAACTTTAATTTACAAAAAAAAAAATATTAGAAATTTATGTTTTATCTAAATCAAACTTTACATATTTATTTAGGTCATATGATTTGTATATCTATTTGGCAAATTTATGGTTTGCATGCTGGATTAGTCATTGGTAACAAAAAAATACGTTTCACAAAGAAAAAATTGAAAAAAATTAAGATTTGCCATTATAAATAGCATATCAGACCAAAGTACCCCTCATTACACTTCCAAATATTAGTTTCTATTACTCGTCCATCCATTTTTTTCTTAATCTAAAATCTCTATTTCCTTAAATAATTTTGATATATACAGAGGACATCTTCAAGTGTAATAGAGCGGGATATACTACACTTCAAGAAAGTTATTATCCTTGTAATTTTTAAACTTTCTTTAAAAAACTTTCGATTGTAATATTCAATTTCGATTTTCAATCTTGTAATTTCAAATACATCGATAAATTCATTGTTGTCATCAACCTCTACTTCTCTTGTCCCTCTCCCCTTACCCAACTTGGCCCTATTTGGTATTAGAAACATAAGAGAGTATTGTGAGAGAATAAGTGTCAAACTATTGTCTTCATAGTGTCAAATGTTAAGTTGGCGTAAGACATGGATGTCCATTGAAGCGTTGGTCAGCCGTATTGTCGGAGTAGGCGTTTAGGTGGTCCCGCTGTAGGCTTTGCACTGTATCAATTTACATGTAGCATTCTATTTTCAATAATAAGATTACTATTTTCTTATTACTACTCTATTATGTCTTTCAAGTCAAATTGGCTTGATAAGAGTACTGGTTCAAACAGTAGTGGTGATAACATTTCAAATTATTTTCAAAATAATGATGAAGAATTAGATCAAAATCATGCATCTGCATCAAATGATTTTACTTCAAATGAATTCAAAATTGGACTATCTCAAAAGTAGATAGAAGCCCTATCTATGATATAGGAAAATTTGATTTTACTCAAAATTATGTTATTAAAACNGATGTACTC
The DNA here is from genome assembly GCA_903798235.1 of Fraxinus ornus. Classification (NCBI taxonomy): domain Eukaryota; kingdom Viridiplantae; phylum Streptophyta; class Magnoliopsida; order Lamiales; family Oleaceae; genus Fraxinus; species Fraxinus ornus. Next base: position 28,371 of record CAIGRF010101769.1, on the reverse strand, counting down.
TAATGTAATAATATGCGTTAATGTTTTCTTTGGATCATATTTATATTTAGCCCCTATTTGGTTAAGTTTAAAAGATGATTAAAATTTAAGTTAAAGTCGAAAATTAAATTTAAATACATATTTCATGAGACTCATAATTTTTCAACCACACATTCTATCAACTTTAATTTACAAAAAAAAAAATATTAGAAATTTATGTTTTATCTAAATCAAACTTTACATATTTATTTAGGTCATATGATTTGTATATCTATTTGGCAAATTTATGGTTTGCATGCTGGATTAGTCATTGGTAACAAAAAAATACGTTTCACAAAGAAAAAATTGAAAAAAATTAAGATTTGCCATTATAAATAGCATATCAGACCAAAGTACCCCTCATTACACTTCCAAATATTAGTTTCTATTACTCGTCCATCCATTTTTTTCTTAATCTAAAATCTCTATTTCCTTAAATAATTTTGATATATACAGAGGACATCTTCAAGTGTAATAGAGCGGGATATACTACACTTCAAGAAAGTTATTATCCTTGTAATTTTTAAACTTTCTTTAAAAAACTTTCGATTGTAATATTCAATTTCGATTTTCAATCTTGTAATTTCAAATACATCGATAAATTCATTGTTGTCATCAACCTCTACTTCTCTTGTCCCTCTCCCCTTACCCAACTTGGCCCTATTTGGTATTAGAAACATAAGAGAGTATTGTGAGAGAATAAGTGTCAAACTATTGTCTTCATAGTGTCAAATGTTAAGTTGGCGTAAGACATGGATGTCCATTGAAGCGTTGGTCAGCCGTATTGTCGGAGTAGGCGTTTAGGTGGTCCCGCTGTAGGCTTTGCACTGTATCAATTTACATGTAGCATTCTATTTTCAATAATAAGATTACTATTTTCTTATTACTACTCTATTATGTCTTTCAAGTCAAATTGGCTTGATAAGAGTACTGGTTCAAACAGTAGTGGTGATAACATTTCAAATTATTTTCAAAATAATGATGAAGAATTAGATCAAAATCATGCATCTGCATCAAATGATTTTACTTCAAATGAATTCAAAATTGGACTATCTCAAAAGTAGATAGAAGCCCTATCTATGATATAGGAAAATTTGATTTTACTCAAAATTATGTTATTAAAACATTGGATCAAACTATTCATATAAAAAATCAAAATGTTTCTATTAATTTGTTTTCAAAAGAAGCTATACAAGCTCACAAGAAATTTAAATATCTTATGTTGGACTTGTTCAAATTGCAATCAAATTTTTGTTTAGACTTGATCTAGACATTCCTGTTCTTTTAATCCTAAGAGGCAAGAGACTCATAATGTTTGAACATTCATTACTTTCCATACTCGAATTTAACCTCGAAAGTGGTTTAGTATTTTCAAATTGTTATCCAAGATTTTTTCTATAAGTCTTCAAGATGGAGCTATATTCAATTCTCTTAATCTTCAAATTCAAACAAAGGATTTTGATGTTGATGATCGTTCAAAAGATTTAATATATTACAAGTTTTTGAATACTTAATTCAATATTCGTGTTCTTCGATATTCTCCAAGAGATGAAAGTCCTTTGGTCGAAGTGAATCCACTTCATTCAAATGTTATGATTCCAAAGCGTAATCCATGGAATCTTCAAGCTAGAGGACTAGAATGGAATTTTGAAAATGCTCAAAACCCAACAAAACATGAGAACGGGAGAAGGTAGAAGAGATGAGAGGAAGAGCGGAGAATTAGATTGCATCAACTATAGTGGCAACGACGTTGGCATCATCGCAAAAATCCAAAACGAGATCCAATCGACTGCAAAGCAACGTATCCGACGGCGTCATCTCTTCCTTCGACACAGCATTGCGCAATCAACGTGATGTATTCCGGCTGCATCATTTCTTCCGACGATGTTTTTTGGATTGGGCAGAGGTTGCGCGACGCACTTGGGGACAGAGGTCCTCACGACTGTGGCGTTCCCAAGCATAGGCACCTGGGGACAGAGGTCAACGCCTGCAAGAGAGCGGTACCGATCCTCTTGTAGTGGTGTCGATCTTGCATTGGCACCGGAGTAAATAAGTTTGTGGATAGAGATGGAATAGGTTGGGAAATGAATTAGGTTTGTAAGTGAAATTGGGTTGGGGTAGATGGGTGGAGTGAGTGGGTGTATATATTAATTCAATTTTATTATAATAATATTATTAATATTTAATAATTAAATTATTATCAGATTTTTAATCGAATAAACTTTACATCTTATTTTTGAATTGTCATCTTTAAAAATAAGTTAGGCGTGGTACTTTTAGGGGGGTGCATTCAATTGAGATTTTTAAAGACTTTTTTAAGTGAGTGATTTTTGTGGATTTTGTGGACTTTTAAGTGATTTATATGGATTTGGTAAAAATTAATAAAAGCCTTCTATGACTTCTGTAGACTTTCATTAGAGACTTTTAACGACTTTTAAAGATTTATATTTTAAAATAAAATATTAAGCATATATAATGTAACATTTTAAACAATTTCTATTTTTTTTTTCAAGTCACATAAAATTGGTTAATATATAATCAAAATACCAAAAAAATTAGTTGTATTTAGTTATGTTCAACAAAAAAAAGTAAAAAAAATCAAACAGTTCCCAATATTATTCAACAGGAAACTCATCAGAACCACACTCTTTGCGAAATTTTTTTTTTGTAATCCTACACAATCTAATTTGTTTAATGTCTGTAAAATCTTGTTGAAACTTCGATTAGTAGTGAAATGCGATCGATCAAATTTTTGACGAATCAAGCAACATCGAGTTGACCAAGAATGAGTAGGAATGTTGCAAGTATTTGACAAATTCTTTTTTCTCCATAAATGTACCTTGTTTAGGTAAAAAAAAAAAATGAAATACACAAGAGAGAGAGAGAGAGAGAGAATCAATAAAATTAGTTTTAAATTTCTTGATTTGAAGAAGAACCTTGTTTAGGTAAAAAAAAAGTGAAATACACCAGAGAGAGAGAGAGAGAGAGTTATGTGAAAGAGAAGAAAAGCGCAGGCTCTTGACAAATTTCATGGTAGAATGAGAGATTTGTTTCGAGATTTTCTGTTCATATTTTCTATCAAAAAAGTCTAGCAAATTATAAAGTCTCTAAAAGTCATTATTAATTGAATACCTCGTAACTTATAGAAACTTTTAAAAAGTTTCAAATACATCCAAATTTTTAAAAATCTCAATTGAATACATCTAAACTTTTTAATTCTCCAAAACTCTTTAAAAGTCTCAATTCAATACACCCCCCTTAGTTGCAGCCTGAAATGTGTTTCCTTTGTTAACCGATGAGACACCTGGGCCGTTGGATTGAGTTATGATCTATGGCTGATAGTTAGGGTATAAATTACAGCTTTTGGGTGCCCTATTATTCATTCATCCGACTTCCGCCGGTTGAGTGGCTTCTTCCAGACTTTTGGGTTATTCTCTGTTTCTTAGTGAAATCTGTATACTTTTATTACAAAATAGTAGTGTGGGTCCGTAATCCTTGTGGCTTCCTTTAATTGATAAAGGAGTGCTTTAGGGTTCTTGGTCATACAGATGGGTACAATTCATTTTTCTTGTGTCTGAACCCCAATATTGTAATGATCTTCATTTTTGATGCCTTGGATTTGCACATTTCGAAAGGTCGAATAAAATCCAGTTTCGATTTGGTTTTTGTGTTTTACATAAAATATTGCGTGAAGTTCTGGAAACATTAGAAACCAACTACATAAAATCGATGGATGGAAGTACAAAGTGCAGAAGGAGATGAACCTCTAAAGTGCAGAATCATTGAAGTAATAAGTAGATATACATCAAATAATACTTGAATGTTCCCTGGAGCTGTTAAAATGCTCTAAAGGCTCAGGTTGGGTTTGAATCTTCTGAATATCATTCAAGATCAGCTTAGAAGTTCAATGAGTCAAGTTTGAACAAATTCTTTAAGGTTATAAATATTTCGCACTTTTCAGCTTGGGGAATTTGAGTTTGCCTAGGATTAAGCTTTGCAAAATGCCGTTCAAAATGTCTACCATTCTATTTAAATTTGTTCTCACCAAACTTGGCTGATATGTATCATCTTGTTATGATGCAAATATCAAAGTGGAAAAATTATAAGATTTCAGTGTTCGAGTATGCTTCATGATCAGATTTGCTACATATAGCTGAAAGGATAATTAGAGACGCATGTCAGCGTAAAACTCCATTGCATGGCTGTCATAAATACTTAAGGATCCGTTTGATTGCAAATGTGAAAAATGGGTGGAAAGAATGAATTTCAAAGAATTGAATTGCCTAGAAATTGTTTTACGGAAAATTGTAATTAATCGTGTTTGATTGATATAATTTTTCACCTGATTTGTTTGGCTTTGTTTTTCATGGAAATTGTCAATTAAAGGGATAAAATTTATTAGAATTGGTGATAGAATTTGTTTGGATGGTCAAAAAGTTTTTTTTTTAAAAAAAAAGTTAAAAAAATTTGATTTTTTTTTTTTGCTCGTTTGACTTTGTTTTTCATGCAAATTGTCAATTAAATGAATAAATTTTTTTACAAGTTTGGAATTTGTTGCCATTGCTAAAAAAAAAAAAAACCAAACAAAAAAAAAAACTGGAAATCATTTTCCCAGTCAAGCAAAA
>CAIGRF010101765.1:0-13475 GCA_903798235.1 Fraxinus ornus | reverse complement strand
CCCTCCAATCCTTGCAAATCGCCATCCTTAGAGAGCTAGAGAACCCACCAAACCTCCTTCTTCTTGGCTTGGATCATCGACCAAAAGTCTACCATAAAACCGCCAAGAATACCCTCTAAAATTGAAGCTAAACCACCAAGAAACACTCTACAATCTTAGTCACTTTTTCAGGCCTAAGAATCCCCAAGAGTTTCCCTCTCAAACTATAAGCTAAGCTTTTGGGTTAATTGATTTTAGAGAAGAAGACGGGCTGCTGTGTTTCATGAAAAGAAAGAGTGAGTTTTTTATGGTTAAAGAGAGAGAGAGAGAGAAAGTCTACAAACCGTATAGAGGAAGCTTAACCCACGTGAACAATTTTTGGACCCAAGAAGTCAAAGCCCCCTTTTAAAAATATCTCATCACTTTTAATCAAAACCATCCATTTAAATCAATGGTTGAGAACCACTTAAAACTTACAAAATAAATAAGGAGGTGGGTGGGGCAGAAAAAGAAGAAGAAGAAGAAAATTAGCATAAGTGGACAGTTTCAGTAATTTACTTGCCATTCATTGTGCATACTGCATTCCGTCAATTTTAATTTCAGAAATTACTTCATTTTGATGTGAATTCCGTTTGATTTGCATTGCCGTTGATTGCTTCATTTTGATGTGAATTCCCTGTTATTTGCATGCAGGTGTTAATTCTTCATATTTCAATGTTGAAGTATATGATTTTATGATGAGAGGTGCTATGTGTACATTATGTGATCCATAAAGGGATCCATAGTATACATATGGCGGCTCCCTATTGGGGATTTTCCTTTTATGATAAGCCAAACACTGTGACGTTCAAACATGGATTCATGTTTTCTTCGATTTCTTTCATGTTGCATGGTCTACCAGAGAGAATTTGAGGAAATTCTTACATGCCATTGATAATGAAATGGTGTTAAAGAGTTTTATTATAAGAAGCGAAAAATGAGTTTAGGAAAGGTGTTGACAAGATTGAAAAATGAAGAGCATATTAAGGGAATGATTAGGGATATAAATGGGTATTCATTAGTATAGATATAAGTCATAGCCCCAATACAAACATATGCATTGCCGTTGCATGCATCACACTCACAAGTTGATGAAGACCAAATATTTAAAGGTTGTCATGTATCATCTATTGAAGAAAACACAGGGGAACCTCAAGTTAATTGGTTAGATCAATTTTTTCAAGAGAATGTTGAAGAGTTGTGGTCATAGTAAGAGGAAATCTTACAATACCATTATGAGGAAGATACAAATGTTGGTGATATGAGCACGGAAGAAAATGAAGTTGTGGTTGAAGCTCATAATGAAGAAGAAAGGGAGAGAGGAAGTTGAAGGATTGGTGGAATCCGATTATAAGATGGAGCAGAAGTCTTTAACTATTGCTGAAGCTATGAGTCAAATGGTTAATTTTAATTTTGGATTTGGTGCACTAGATGAGCATCAGGTTAGGGATTCGAATATCGATTATGGAGACTCTGATTATTTACGAAGTATTCATAGTGAAGAGGAGGGCGATACAACTTCAAGAAGCAGGGCTTCTAACGATGCTTTCAATGTAAGGATATATACGGAGGATCCAATGTATAGAAAAGGTAACTTGAACATATTCTTTACTTCAATTTAGACCTATTCTTTACTTTAACTTATGGAGGTCTGATATGCTTTAATTTTTTGTATTGTGCAAGCTTGGTGTTTGAGTCCAAAGGTATATCAAAGGCTACAATCAATGCACATTCAGTTAGAAGCAATAGGGACATTAAACATAAAAAACAAGATGCTTACAAATTGAGAGCCAAGTGTAAGGGGGATTGTCTATGAGTGTTGTATGCTACTAAGGAGCATAGTAAGTCAAGTTTTGTGATCAAAACTTTTACAGAAGAGCATACTTGCCCTGTGGTGTATAAGAACTTCAAAGGGAGCTCAACTTATCTGGCAGATAGGTATTTATCTGACTGAAGGGCAGAACCAAACATGTTAGTTAGTACATTCATGGAAAAGGGTTAAAAGAGATAGTTTGTGTGACATCTCACATTGGCAAGTGTATAAAACAAATGAGAAGTCACCTGAAAAAATTAGAGGGAATGTGGTGGACCATTACAAAGTACCGTAAGTTTATTGTAAAGAGTCGATGAGGACAAATATTGGGACCATTGCCAGCGACGGATCCAGAATTAGAAGTCAGCTAAGACGGTTGTCGACCGTCAACCATCAACGACCAATAGTGAAGTCAACTACGTCCATTCCATGACTAACAATCTTTTAAACCCAAATGAATATTACATACCCAAGAATATCCTAGCCCCCATCATTGACTCTATGAGAAATTATCCCCATTAATCCAACAATTCCTCCCCGATACACCAAGTATATCTTCCTATTATCCCGTCATCAACGTATCCAAAGCATAAAATCATTAGAATAATAATCAAGTCTAACCCACTATCCAAGTAGAACCTTGACAAGGACAAAATCATAAGATGGTAAGATTATGCCCTAATCTCAATAGTAAACTTAAATATATAATTAGACACCACAAGTCCAACAAGTTATTAAAAAAATCTACCATCCATAATAAAAAATGCAAAAAAAAAAAAGAGAGAGAAAAAACATACAAAGGGATTATATGAAAATGTAGCAATTCATTGCCCAAATCAATAGCAGTATCACTGAAAACCTACAAAAGGATCCCATAAGCAAAACACAAAAGTCATTGTTTTGTCATCAAAACACAGAACAATAAAATATTATCATCAACTGCTGTTAATCTAAGATTAAAACAATCAAAGATTGACTTTTGGGAATCCATCAATTCATTGCGCAACTCAATAGTAGCATCATTGAACATAAGACATATCTTTTTGAGCTTGCCATCACTTCTTATATTATTTTTTAGTACAAAGTATGACTAGGAAGTGAGTGAGATCGGGTTTGCCGATTTGCAAATTGTGTTTGTTCTCTTTTACAAACTGTTGACGTTGAAAATTGTATGTACAGAATTCAAGCCAACTTAGAATGTAAATAAGGATTTCTTACTGATCATGACTTGTAAATTACGAGAATAAACTACGAGTGTTTTTTTTTTCCCAAAAGAGATATTTGAAATATCCAGTGTTCTCTTTTTTGGATGCCCCCTCTCTCTTTCACTATTTTCCCTTTTGTAGGAAATAAAGTACACTTTCCATTAATTTCATGTCTAATCATCTGCAATTTCAAGCTGAAGAAGTATACGTGTGGAAAGATGTAATTGACTATCGAGCTCGATCTAGCAATCCTCATGATGAGTAGATTTTGCAGGTGGACCCCAATAATTAATGAATGCCTTGGAAAAAGGATCTACTCATAATTACTATAAGCTAACATAAAACTATCCATTGTAGACTACTTTGAATGGACGGATTATTGATCTTGTCAGCGATTTTTTTATCATTAAGATTCCCTTGCCCTTAAAAGACTACACAAACTTCTTGGACACGTTATCCATTCGAGCTAACTTCATATCACCGAACTCCCATTACCACGTACTTGTCACGTGTAATAATCCGACCTGACCTCGACCATTTATTGGATAGCCGAACTCATCTTCTACCACAAGTATTCACACCGACCTTAATGACTTCGGAGCTCAGCTCGTCAACACAAACCATTGGGCCAATTTTATTATTATTATTATTATTATTTATTTTTAAAAAAGAAAGCCCAAAAGAAAATGCCCAATTAAAAAAATGTTCAATTTACAATCGTTATCTTTCTTGCTGAATCCTGTGTTTGCCCTTCAAATTTCTTCACAACAACCATCGACGACAATTGTAAATTTTGGTGGATCCAGCACGAACGCTCGCACTCCTTCGTCGGATGCTGGATCCGTCACTGATAACTGCTTTAGTTGAGGGTTATGTTGAAGAATTCAGACGACTGTATGGATGGTTTCACTAGGGACTGCAAAAGGGTAATTGGGTTAGATGATTACTTTTTGAAAACAGGGCATGGTAGGCAGTTGTTAACTGCAGTTGATTTGGACACTAATAATGCTATTTATCCAATTGCGTATGCTATTGTTGAGGTTGAGAATGAGGATAACTAGAGATGATTTTTGGGATTGTTGAAGGATGATTTGCATATACACTACATACAATATTGGACATTCATTTTTGATAAGCAAAAAGATTTGATTAATGCAATTGAGACATTGTTTGAGAACTCAAAGCATAGAATAAATGTTAGACATCTATACAACAATGCCAATGTCTCTCACAAGTGATTGACTTTGAAGAATTATCTATGGGATGCAGCCAGAGCCATTACTATATCATAGTAGCTTGAACACATACAACGAATATTAGACTTGGACCCAGCTGCATATGGATGGCTTGAACCAAAATCAGCATCTCATTGGAGTAAATTTTACTTCAAAGAGAGGAATCAGTTTGACATGCTTATGAACAATTTATGGAACCATTCAATACAACAATTTTCAATGCAAGAGAAAAGCCTCATTTTGACCATGCTAGAGGAGATTATGATATTTGATGAAGAGAATTGAAGCCATAAGGAGTCATTTGATCAGTGGACACTAGTAATACGCCCTAGAATTCAAAATATTCTAGACAAGAACATTAGACTTGCAAGGGTGGAATGGGTTGAATATGTAGGCAATGAAAACTTTCAAGTTCGACATAATGCATGCATTATACTACATGCTGTGGACTTAAGGGTAAGAACTTGTACATGTTGTGCTTAGCAATTATCAGGAGTTCCTTGTTGCCATGTGATTGCGTCAGTTGTATCTAGATGCCATAATGTAATGAATTTCGTAGATGACATCTACAAAATGAGGTATATCTCATGACATATATGCCATCAAATTTCCCCATCATAGGTCCGGACTCATGGCCAGACTCAGGTCTAAGCCCTCTCAATCCACTAGTGTACATAAAAAGGGCTGGGAGGCCAAAGAAGTACAGAAGAAAAGAGCCAAATGAGATGGCTTCTTCAAGTTAGGCGAAGAGGTCTAGAAAGTCTTTGCGCAGTGTAAGTACTTTGGAGACAACTACAAGAACCACATTAGGTCCAAGGAAAAGAGAGTGGCTATAATGATATGTAGGAAATGTGGTGAACCAGGACACAATATGAGGGCTTCAAAGGGGCACCACTACCAGCACCGAATTAGGGACATTCTTTAACTTCTGTAACTTTTTTTGTTTTGTTTTTTGGTTCAATCATTGGACATGTAGTGCAATGAAGGCATGACTAAAATTTGAATATGTTTTTTTTTTATGTTTTTGAACAACTGGACATAATTTATTACCTTGAGATCCCCTTTTTTGGCTGCACAGTGCATATGGTTGAGATTTGAAATGCAAAGTTGGTTTTGAATTGATATAGTTTTTGAGTTTTGTTGTTGAGATTTTGGTTAATAGTTAAATTTCATGTCTGAATTGCTGTCTAAAAGGTTGTCTGAGTTGTGTTTGAATTGGTGTGTTTAATTAGTCTCAGTTGTTGTGCATAAACAAGTTGCACACAAAAAAAAATAGGGATCGAATCTGCCAAGCTCAAAATAAGTTAAGGAAGGTTTTCACAATGTTTTACAAATGTAGGGATTTTCCGCAAATTAGTTTTAAAGGTAAGGTTATTTTACGCAAAGTATTTTGAAAGGTAGGGTTGTTACACGTAAAACCTATTAAAATGTATGGATTATTAACAGAAATTAGAAAAGAATATGTCCAATTCATTTTCACCATTGAAATTTGATGGACATTTACCTTTGAAATTGATGGGCTATTTACAACATCAAATGTGCCATTGTTCTTCTCATTACCCTTTAGTTACACCCTTAATAAGCACATTGAAGACATCAAGGTTTTTCAGTAAGAAGCTTTTTAGCTCCTCATTTGCTTCCATTGGCAGATTTCTTCCAACCTGCAAGTGTCTGGAGGGATCCTGTAGGTCTACTGGGAAGCTTTCTAGTTCCTCCATAGGCACTGTTTGAGGCTCGCAATCAATGTTACAAGGGTCCAACTCTTCCAAGTTAGCTGCTTCTAAAAAAAAAAAAAAATGGTCGTGACCCAGCACCTTGGCACCCGGGGTACAACATCTAGGCGCCGCCTGTTCTGTTCAGGTTTTTTTGTCACATTTTTCATTCTTACTTCGTTTTGGACTCGATTTTTGGTATTCTTCTTCATCAACAACTCTACTAAAAGGGTTTAGACATCTTCTACATGTTCGTTATATATATTAGGGTGTTCTATACAATTTTATATGGTTAAGAAAATAGATTATGGAAGTATAAACTGTACCATCTGAAAGTTGTGGAACATAATTTGGGTTTCGCTTCGTCCAATTTTTCGACCTCATTGTAATTATTACGAAATTTATGACTTAGAAAATGCTAAATCTTAGTCTTTATACTACTTCAACAAGTCCTTAAGTATGTTATCCTACCTTGGAACAAAAAGATTATTCCCCAACCCTCTTAGTTAGATGATGACGTGTGCTTCAAAAAAATGTTTGCCAGTGACAGGTCCTATCTACCTGGTACGTATAAATTCAAATTATTGATTTTAATTTTAATTTTATTTTATTTTTTTCTGATTCCATTGTTCTTCTGAATTGAGTATAAATGTTTATTACACTTGTCAAGTTTAGCCTGGGTTTTGATTGTTTCAATTCATAATACTTGAGATTCGCCACATTTGAAATTCTGAATTATTTCAAAGTATATGAATTGCATGCACGTGCAGTCACGTGTACACCTTTTGATCCAAGAAAAAGGTGTTTCCAGTTTTACACAAATTTAATATTAAGGTTTTTTGGGTACTTTTAGCCTACTCTTGCAATGCCATCAGTTTGGTGTTTGAGCTTTCGAAGGAACATGATTCAGTCACCCAAAAAAAAAAAAAATACAGTAACTTGTAGTATACTTGACATTGCAAGTCAAGTTTTAAGATTTGACGAAGTTTTAACGATGGAGTTTTTGTAGTATACTTGACATTGCAAGTCAAGTCCGGTACTTTTCTTTGATTATCAAATGGTAAGGCCTACTACGGTGATGATATTGAGTCTTGGAGTTCTATCTTAAAATGTAGCTAGTAGTTTTAGTTCTTATAAGTTATTAGATTGTTTCATCTTTAATCGACGTGAAATTATTCCTAATGGTTTTTTTTTTTTTTTTTCCTAAAAGGCGGGAAGAATGGGAAAATTCGCTAAGACTAAAATACCCTCCGAAAAGGAAATTAGTTTTTTATGTTAAGTTAAGGGAGTTACTGACGATGAGTGAATCCGTTTAACAATAAAATGTAAAAATAAAGGTGAAAATATCAAAAAATGAAATATAGAAATATTTCGCACAAAAATATTAAAAAATACAGATGCTTTATGCTAATTACCCTTAAAATATACAAAGATGGTATTAAAAATCCTTGGTATTTATTTTCGTGGTTCCTTGCCCTCAAAATCGGGCACAGACCCATTTAAACCAACCCAACTCATTCAAGACGAATCGGGTCTCGAACTGGCTAGTGGCTAGTATAACGTGGCTCAATCCTGACCGTTATTTAAACTGTCACCAATCGTCGGATATAGGTCACGCTGTTAGGTTTAAATTCTACAAGGACCTGGACCAGTAACGAGCATCTAGAGAGTAGAGAGAGAGGTCCCGAAGATGGTGCAGCGCCTCACTTACCGCAAACGACATAGCTATGCCACAAAATCCAACCAACACCGGATCGTCAAAACTCCCGGTATCCATATGTCGTACACAAACAAACATCTATATCTATACTTCTATATAGATATGTTTTTGTATGTTTGTAATCAGTTTTTCTAATGTTTGGAGTTATTTGATGTATTTATTTATCTGCAAATGCATATAGGTGGGAAGTTGGTATATCAGAGCACCAAGAAGAGGGCAAGTGGGCCCAAATGCCCCGTTACTGGAAAGAGAATTCAAGGGGTAATGCAGTTGATTTGTACTACTTGATATTGTATATGCAAATGTTAATTCCGTGACAAGTGAATTCTGAAATGGTTTTGGATTATCTGACTTTATTTTGTTTCATGAATGTTCTGGTCTCTTTGGGGATTAAATGCATTAGGTGTTGATTTTGATTTCTGCTATAGTTTCAGTAGCTTTTGCTGGAAATGATATGCGTTGTGGGTTCAAGTTTGGAATTAGAGTCTGAAAAGATGATTTATTTAGCCTTCCTCTTTTCTGGAATAAATATGTGATAAGGTTGTGTTGAATTGATTTTGGTTGGAAAATTGAAGAGAAAATAAAATAAGATGTGGACTCTGGATACTATAGCACATTGTGGAATTTGCACGTGCAAGCTAACTTTTGGAGTAGTAACTATGTTTAAAGTTTTTGATTGACTCGTGGTGAAGCTTTTGCCTGATTTTGTTAATAATAATTTTGACTTTGACTCTAATTCGGCAATACAAATCTCTGTGTATGAATAAGGAATTATAAATTTCAAACAGTTAAAAGAATTAATGTCAACTTGAAATTATTGTTTACATAGTCCAGTGTATTTTTAGTAAGTATGCAAGTGAATCATCAAAGGGTCTGAAGACTCTGAAGTAGCTGAAATGACTCGCTAGCAAAGAGTTTTTGTGACAATTGTGGAGCTTCAATATCATGTTATGGATTGTAGAATCTTATATATGGAGCTGTGTCCTGAAATACATTTATATTTTTGAACCAGCTTATAAACTATGCATATCATATGGTTGACTTTCTTGGTAGATATGGCACGTTAAGAATTTGTTTTCAGTCATTTAGCTTATTAACCTGTTAATCATTAGGAGACATACTGACGAGGCACAGCATGTTCTAATTATTGTAACCCTTGCAGTTACCAGAAAACAAAAAATAGTGGAGAGTTTCTTGTTGGCATTGATTTATATTTTTGTAAATGATTGTCGTGTTGATTGCTTTCAATGAAAAGTTTATGCATAAACTTTATATTGCCCCCTGATTGTACTGAGACGTAACAAATGTTGTCTGGTTATGGCTTGGAAGTGGATTGGGTGGCTATTTATTTTTGTTAAGTCATTCTTGTAAGGTTTGATATTACAAATCTTATCCATATTTATCAATGACTTCTGTTAGTCAACTTTCAATATTCAAAATCAATAGAAAAACTTTGCTCAAAGTTAATTGTAAGTTCAATTTTCAATTGTTTGATAATTAAGATTAAGCATTTGGAATAAAATTGATTTAAACATTTGTATTGACTTTGTACATTCGTTTGATGTCCTTATTTTTAATTGTGCATTCTGTATCATCTATTGTTACTAGGCATGTCCGATTGTTGCTCCACTAGAATTATGATTGTTCAGGATATTCCTCTTGATGTGAGAATTTTTGATGATTTTCAGTCACTGCTGCATTCTTGAAGCATCTCATTTGAAGTGAATCTCTCTTGGATTTTATTTCATAGTATAAAATCATGAAAGTATTGATTTAGCTTACCTGTGGGACGTTTGTTTTTATGCGAACGAAATGTTGTACAACTGTATGTTACATTTGCATATTTGTATGATGGAATATCTGGACATAGCAAATGAATATGAAGGAATTTGTAAAACTGAATTTTGATTTGAATGAAAGAAAAGGGTAATTGATACACACTCAACTTGTAATGAAAATGCTATTGCTCTTTTGCAGATTCCTCACTTGAGACCTGCTGAGTACAAAAGATCTAGATTATCAAGAAATCGGAGGACTGTGAACCGTGCTTATGGTGGAGTGTTGTCTGGAGGTGCTGTAAGGGAAAGGTAGATTTTCCCCCCTGCAGGTTACGTGTCTACTGTTTCGTTATTCTTTTTTTCTTAAGTTCGTGACATTCTTTCTCGATTCTGTCTCATGGGGATTTGTAGGATCATTAGAGCTTTCTTGGTGGAAGAGCAAAAGATTGTGAAGAAGGTTTTGAAGATTCAAAAGGCCAAGGAAAAACTATCTGCTAAGAGCTGATGAGTGAGTCATGTGCCGTTATAGTTTTGGATGCTGATTAGTCAAGGATTATTGGAATTGTATTCTGAGGTTTCAATGCTTAAATTATGTTTGTTTCTTAGATTTTGTCAAATGACTATGTTCTTCAGTTTGTCGAAAATTCTCATATTTTAATTTTGGTTTCCCTGCCTTTCCATAATATCTTAAACTTCGTTTTAGCTTTGCTATTCTTTGATTTTTCCCTTCACCGAGTCTGAGTATTGTTAATTAGCTACTTCTGGTGAGTTTAAATGATAGCTTGATGTTCAAATTGATTGTTACATTTTCATTGTTAGTCATATTGGAATGATTGGTGCCAAGGGGCCTAGTTTTAAGACAAAGTAGTTATCATATAGCTGGCAAAATGTTTTGGGTAATCCAAGGGGTGAACTCTCAATTTGCTCATAATGGGAAGTTATCTATTTACTTGCTGCTCTANGGGGGGGGGGGGGGGGGGGTGATGAGGGAAGGCACTCTCCATTCCCTCTTCTAATACCTTCAGTTTCCCAGACGCCCTCAGTATCTCTTCTGTGCTGCTTCACCTTCAGAATGAATGAGTTTCCCCATACTAACTAATAACTGCATTCGAATGGAATTTATATCCAATCCAAGTCTTGGTAAGAGAGGTGGTTCACATTAACAAAGAAATAATTAACTTCCTTGTTAGGTCACATCTTACTATTGATTAGAAGAACAATTGTAATGTGGTGTCTGCTATCACTGCAAACTCTATTAGCATTTGTGGCCTTTTACAAAGATATGGATTCCTTATTTGTAAATTTAACAAGGGATTCATTCATTGCAAAGAAAACATACGTCAAAAAAAAGCTTTTGATAAAAGAAAATGAAACACGAAATTAGAATACCAGCTGTTGGACATTACTAGCTGAGAAACCGAATGTGGCCCTTTCATAAGGATCGTCCGGCAAAAGTCGTGGTTCATATATCCACTTTTCATTAATATATTCAAGAATATCGAGCTATTCGACCATAGGTTTTCCGTGGTGAACAAGAACATGGATTTTCTTGTAAACAGGACTGTAGCAAATCACTCTTGTTGCTTAAATCTTCTACATATTCAAAGGGTATGCCTTTGATTTTGAGATCCAGTTCAACATTCTTAGGATAAGTGCAAGACCATGTACCATGTAGAATTACTTTATTTTCCTCTCCCATCTTATATTTTGATTTAGATTATATGTTGGTCGATCATTTAGCCCATATTTGTCATCTATTTTCTCAAACATTGTTTGCTACAGTAAACAATCTCCATCACATATTCACTTAATAAAATATTCTACACACAAATCAATAAAATTACTTTACTTTTCAACCACACATTCTCCAAAAAATACTATTCAAACTCTTTCTTCTCCCAAAATTTGAGATAAACATGACCTTAATAGAATTCCAAATTAGTTTGGTTAATCAATGGTCAAACATTTGACAGGATAAAATAATCAAAACTTATTACACATTATTTTTATTTTGAAATTTACTTGGCTAAACTTGCTCTTAATAGATAAGAAGTAAAGTTGGTATAGATAGGGAGTCCAATGAAATGATTATTTGAATATTTCTTACCTAGAAATGAAGAAATTTTCGTTCATATGATTTAGTGTTTTCAGTTATAGATATTTATCAAAAAATTGAATGGAATGAGAAAAAAAAAAATTAGTGTACTAATTTTAAATTTATCAATAATAAGTTTTAAGTACTAGGAAAGGAGCAATGCTAATATCTATCTCCAATAAGCTTCTCAAGTTTTTGATGTGCTGATATGACCAATCACTTTGAGCTTCATCTTCATCTCATTTTCCTAGTTTGATATGCAACTTTCAAAGAATCAAAAACAAGAAAAATGATAGTTTTGTTGAAACATCATTCAAGGAATGAGACATTTTCGAGTTGTAACTTCAATGCTAAGACCATATATATATGCTTATAAAACATGTGTATTGAGATAACGAAGGGGAATTTATGGTTTTTGAGAAAATTTAATATTATTGAACGACGGACATTTACAGATTGAATTTTGAGATGTAAATTTAGCTAGGTCAAACAGATTGTATGAATCACGACGTGGATTACCTATGGACTTATGTTGGGTCGGTCTGGCCACTAAATCTAATAGTTTATTAAGTTTTATTTGGTTAATTTTAATAAATAAATAAATAAACAATAAACAATAAGCATAGACACCACGCCTAATGTACTACTTGTCTCTCTAGACAAGCATATCGATTGGTCATAGGTTCGAATCCTACTTGTGGAGATTTAACTTATAACAGAATTGATAGTGAATCGTGGTAAGACGAGATAATATAATTAAATATATACCACTAATTGTAATACTGAAATCAACACAATATTGAGCCTTTTTGCTTATAAGAAAACTTTGGGTAATTGGCACAAAATACCCCTAACATTTATCTCTATTGTGGAACACCTTCCTATCTTTTCATTTTGGCGGAATACCCCCTTAGATGACTTTTCTTTTCTTTTCTTTTTTTTTTTTTTTTGCAGAATACAATATTTTCTTTCATTTTTTAAGTAAAGTTTTGTAAAATGACGAATATACCATCCTCTTGATATAAAACAAAAGAAAGGAAGAAAAATAAAAAATTAATTGGAACCGTGATCTCAATTTTTTTTTATTTTTAAATAAGTGCAAATGAGTCCAAAATAAATAATTAAAAAAATAAATTTAAAATAAAAAATTCCTTCGTATCCCATCGCCACCTCCGCCACCTTCATTAATTAGGAGCGAACCAACACGAAAATAAAAATAAAAATCTAAATTTTTCGATAATATATCCTGCAAAAACCTTAATTACTCAAAATCCTAAAATTAAAATGTGTAAAACATTAATTAAAAACACTATCTACAACCATATGTAACCCAACACGTAGACGGTGGAGGGATGCGACTGTGGACAAACATATTTGCTGACATTGCCAATAAAACGTTATGATTTATCAAATTAAAATGCATGATAGATCCTTGCCATTATAGGATAGTTATTTTTATGTTTGCAGTGGTTTGGCCCAAATTCTTTGTAATTTGGTGTTTGGTTGAATAAAGGAATTTTAAGGAGATTAGATTTGATAGTCCTAATTGAGAAAGATCAAATTTCATCAAAGATTGAGAGTTTGGTCTGAAAATTTATTTTGAGATGAAGGAAAAAGGGTTGTGGAGGCAATATTTACCGAAAGTGGGCACCGCGGCCAAGGGCAAGCCCATAAATTTTTTCCAGTTTGGACGATATTAGTAAAGGTCAAAAAATAACATTATAACACAAATATTATACTAAAAGGAAATATCTTATTATTATTCTTTACGAATTTTCATACTTTGATATCTTTGTACACTTGTTTCATTATCAATCTTTAAGAATATATCTTTCTCCACATAAACAATAAGGTTATCATTCATACACACATCTCCAATATGATTGCGCAATCTATCCT
>CAIGRF010101752.1:14092-29830 GCA_903798235.1 Fraxinus ornus | reverse complement strand
TATGAAATATATGGTTAAAAAATTATGAATTACTTGAAATATATGATTAGAGTTAAATTTTGACTCTGATTTAAATTAAAAATCTAGATTATAATTCCAAATGGAGATATGTATAAAGTCAAGGACACAAATTTAAAACATTTCATAAATTAATAAAAATTCCCACAAGACAAAATCTGCCACCCGATTGGTCAGTGGCTCCTGAAGTAAAACTATTTTTTTGTCCAATCCTCTTCCGTTCATTTATTTTAAGTTTAAAGAATCTACAATAAAAAAAATATAACCCAGTCGGCATCATGAGAAGTTTTCTTAATGCATTATTGAGAGGAAGTTATTGCTTAAATACAAAAGTGATAGCATTCTTTGTACACAAACTCATTATTTCAACTTTATGACAAAATGTCAAGTTCACGTATCGTCCAAAAATTGAGAAATTGAGCTCATGTTTGGTACACATTAAAAAATTTATTTTCACTCTTTTACTCATTTTCAACCACACATTCTTTAATAAAATAATACTTTTCATCACATCAATAATTTTTCCTTCTTTTTCAACCACACATTTTTCATCAATCTACTATTTCAAAATGCATTCTTCCAAAATAATGTGAACATAAATTAATGAAAATGAATTTTAAAATAATTCTAACACGATATATTAATACCAAACGTGTGATATGTTCTATGTATAAAATTTCATGAATTATGCAAAAAGAAAAAAAAAAGGATATTTTTTAATTACAATTACAACTAACACAATTTGATATTTTACGTCCGAGTGTTAGAACCCCAAACCTCTAATCCATATGTTCGACTTCACTTTCTCTTCGTGGAATCATCATATATAATTAATTATATTAATAAGTAATTCTTGGGGGGACCATTTTAAGTGTAATTAGAAACAAGAGCATCAATCCCAATCTTAAAATATTAGATATTAAGCCCATGTTTGAACGAGATTAAAATCAAATTTTTAGTAAATTTTGATAAAAAGAACGATGAAATATGTGGTTGAAAAGTTGTAGATTTCACTGAATATGTGATTAAAATCAATTGTTGAATTTGACTTAAATTGAAATTTAGATTTTAATCCCTACAAAATATGGGTTAAAGTTTATCTACATCTATCAACAATATGTTAAAAGAGACGATTGAGGAGAAACTTTTGAATACTCAATTTACCATTACATGTTTAGCTATATACCTAATATACTCTTATTTAATTTTAGTTTTATAAATAATTAATTAATAACATTAATTCCTTACATATTTAGTTATATCATATATGCCAAATATACCCTTATTTTATTTTTATTTTGTTAATAATTAATTAATAATTTTTATTTAATTAATTCAAGATGAAATTAAAAAAACTCCTTTTATTATTCATTTGTCAATAATTACCTAAATTAATCTTCTTTAATATTATTAATTTTTATTATAAAAATATAACTGAAGTTTCTGCCATCAGTTGAATTAGTTAGTTCCAAGTGGTAAAAGGGAAATGTAGAAAAGCTCCAGCTTTGCTTGAGACTATCGCGTCAAGGGTTCGAATCCTAAAATATGGATTTGACCATTGGGTAAGTGCAAGTGTACAAGCAGCTTTCCATCCTATACCCTTGGAGGCATAATCTGCAATTTACCTCCTTCACCAAGACTCAGGGCATGGCAGGTGGGGGCCCTCAAGGTTGGGGTTCAACCTTACAGTTTGAGTCCCCTCAGGGCCACTGAGGTGAATACCCGACTGTAAACTTCAGGGTCCTGTGGAATTAGTTGAAGTGCGCGCAAGTTGACCCAAACATCCGCAGTTATTAAAAAAAAAAAAAAACATCCATATTCCCTTATTTAAATGGCTTTTATTTGTTTGTTTCACACATATCTTAACAACTAAATAATATATTTAATGTAATAAAATTATTACAATATAATTTGATAAAAAAAAATTATTTCATGTTATATTTACCCTTAATTAAAAGTTGTTTTAACTGAAAATTACATATGGATCCCCATGATATCTAACTTTAGATAAAATCAAAATACCAAATCTTAGGGTAATTATTTCCACTAATTTTTTTTATTAAATACACAACATTATAACTGCAATAAACATGTTATAATTTTTGTTCATTTTCACACTTAAGTCTTCAATTATTTTTCGCTATATTCTTATCATTATATGAAACTAAATAAGTTATTATAGCATTATAATATTTGTTGAAATTCTAAACCATCCACGCACAACATTAAGAGATTAAAAATTTTAATATACAGAAAGAATGTACTATGAATGAAGATGGAGACAGTGTGTTGAGGCTACATTTTTTAATTTCTTACCAATGGAAAACATGTAAAAGGAATTGAGAGATGAAGATTTTTAAAAGGGATTTTTATAATTAATAATTAACGTAAATAAATGAGAGGTGAGAAGCATGACTGCTTTGTGTTAGTACAAACATTATGTAATAAACATAATGAAGATCATTGTAGCTTTATAAATCTGTCTTTCTTATTCTGGAATTGTTGTCAATCAAAACAATTTGCTGTGGGCTAAAGGTAAATACTATTGTCAATTAAAATAATTTGCTTTGGGCTAGAGCTTCTCAAAACTCGAAAGTAATCTAGATAATACTTATGTATGTGAATGTATTCATGTTAGACATTGGAGTTTTAGAGAAGTAAATTTGCGTGAGAGAAATTCTAAAAAATATATATATTTTATTATGTTAAAAAGATAATGCAGTTCATTTTTCTCTCGATTTTTATTTTTTTAATTTTTTTAGTAATGTCCATCTAAATGGTGAACATAAGCTACTTATAAGTTGAGGAAAGTTGTTAAGTGATTTTTTTCGATTAGTTAAGTTTGGTTCGCATTTCAATTTAATTTCTAATATATTAGATTTAATTGTACGAAATTTATATTTTAGATTTATCTATTACAACGAATCATTTAATTAATTGTACATATGCATCCGATTGGAACATCTTAAGTACATGGCAGCCCAATAATATTATTATCTCATCATATTCATGTAAATATGCATTTTTATTCATATTTATGAATTTGTGAAGCCATTTTTGACTGGACATCTATATGACAAATCTCTTTCAATTTCTGTAACTCATCTTTGGCTTGACAATTTATATTTTAATAATTCTAATTTTATGATTTTTATTTAGTTTTTTTATTATTTATTAAACTATGATTTACATTTAGGAGAGATAGGGGAACATTAGCATATGAATAATTATATTGAACATTGGCAATTAGGACTTTGTTGAAACGTAAATAGCAGCCATTTTGTATTAGTTTTTGACTGATTTCTATATTAAAATAAAATCATTTGGGAATTTCTTTAATTTTTCGTATTTACCCAATTTGCGGTATTAAGCAAATTTTGAAGTGTTAATTTTAATTAACATATGTCGCCTGCATCATATTGATATCTGAACACAATCACATTCTTAATAAAAACTTGTTGTATGATATTATATTTGTATGATTGTCCCATATTTGGTATATGTTTTTTTTCCATCATTGATAAATAAATTACTAAATTAATATATCAATGATTTTTATATTTTGTATGCTAGAAACACCATAAATGAAACATCATCGTTGAAAACAATAGCAAAAATGAGGCGTAATCCCATTAATAGATCAACAAAATGAGTTAGACCGTCGGTCTAATTTGAAAAATATTAATTTTTTTTTGTTTTGTTAATTGTTAATGTATTTTTATGTTGTCATGTCTTAAATTTATTTTCGTATTTGTAGGATTGATGTCATCAAACAAAGATTGCGATTATGTTTTTACAAGATAACAGAATGCATATGAAGAAATGGATTATAAAAGTATCCATAGTTTTAAAATGTTCCGTTGAGATCTACGGCAATAAGAACGATCATATTGAAGTTCTAAAACTAAATTTGTGTGATGAGAAAGCATTATATAATGTCATAATTAGCCAATACTTTTCTTATAGGAGTTTCACTATTTGACTAATAGTTTCTTTTTATAATGTTTTTGGGGAATTAATTTTCAAGCTATTTTGTTTAAGGACATTATATACTTAATTTCATAAAAACTTATATATATATATATATATATATATATATATAGACACACAATTTTAATTTTTCCTTTGACAATATCAATTATTTTAACTACTTTAAAAAGTAATTTAAGTACTTCAAAACTATTACAAGTATCATTCATTCGATATATAAAACATGTAATACACGTGCTTAATTACTACTAGTTTGATTAAAAATCTCATTAATTAATGTACATTAAGAATGTTGATAAGCATTTATTATTATGGATGAATTATGTGCATCCTACCAACTTCCTTTTTTTTAGCCTTGTATTTAATTAAAATGTACTCTTCCTTTACTGAGTTATATTTTATTCTTTGTGCCATATTTTTGCCCTTTCATTGTTTTCGATTTATTAGAAATGCATTATGAAATTGGTGGTTATATTGTCACCATAAATTTTATTTAATACACCACATTTTAAATGCAGTTAAATTTCTCAACCTTTGCTCATTGTAACAAATATATGTTTAACTTTTTTTCATCAAGTTTTTATCTTCAACATTCCATTAATTAGTACTTCTCGTCCTCGATGATAATTTATATCAAAATATTTTTTTTTTCATCCTTTGAAGTAAGGAAAAAATATTGTTTTCCCACTTCTTATTTTTTTTTTTTTAAATATGTGATGGAAAAACAAGTTGTTTTACGTCATTTTAACGAATTTTGGACATAAAATTGTTATCAAATACAAATGTGTTAGCTAATGAAAAATATGATAAGAATTACATGAAAAATCATTAGAAAAATAAGTGATATAATGCGAAAAAATTAAAAACCTTATATACAATTAAAATGTGGTCCAAGAAATAAAAATTATGGTATGAATATAATCAGCCTCATGAAATAAATAAGATTATAAATATGAAAGTTATTCGCATTTAAAGGTACTTCCTAAACATCAGGGATGACAATAGTTCAGTTCGGGGTTAGTTCGGCCAAAATCATAACCACCACTAAATTTTTGGTCTTCCATAACCGCACCATAATCACGTAAGTCGTTTCGATTCGGTTCGGTTAATAACCACAAAAATAAATTATTTTTTATAAATCCAAACTCCAACCGTCAAATTGAAAAAAAAAAAATATGAAGAAAAGTCAATAAAAACAAAAACACAATACTAAGCCAATTTATCAAACAATATCCCAACTTTCAATTTCAATCACTTTTCTAAAAGAAATATTAACTGCACAAATTGAAAATACCTGCTTAAAGTAGTAAAATAAGAGTTTATTAGACAATATTACAGAAAATAAATTTATATTCTGCATTTGTAGAAAATCAAAATTCTTTATTCTGACCCACTAAAAAGGGAGAAAGAAGTCCTCCCTTGTACCTACCAAATAGAGAAATGCAAATGATAATAACTATAAAAATAAAAATTATTTGACAGATATATGAAAAATGAAAGAAGAAATAAAAAAAATAATTCTTCCTCATTGGATTGGTAAATTACCAAGCTCTCGCAAACAATATAACCCAAAATATATGTTGAATTCTAGAATTTCATTAATAACATCAGCAAAAAGCCATATTAATTATGCAACTAAATTAATAATTCGACTTTCTATTTCTTATGAACATGGAGAACTGAATAACGCATAAACTAGCAAGCAAAACAGACTAAAAATCACATTTTTCGGGCCATGCATCATATATATAAATAATATTATAAAGAAAATGTAATCAAGTATAATATTTCTGGGTTTTGTTATACAGGCAAGATGGTTTGAAGTCATGGACGCAGAATAACTCAGGGAGTGTGCTCACAAGACGGTAGACTTCGTTGCTGATTAGTACAGTTTGAAGCTGAGGTACAGGCAGCAGAGCGCCGACTGATGTGATTTGATTTATTAGTTGAGTGGACGAGTGTTTTGTAAGTTTGGTTTCCAATTTTCTAATTTAACGTGTAGGGTTAGAGTTAGATTACTGAGTTAAAGATTTAGTAGTAATGGAAAGCCCAATGGCCCAATTAATTTTGGAAAATCCAATTTTAAAATTGCCCAATTAATTTTGGAAAAGAATAATGGAAAGCCCAATGGCCCAATTAATTTTTTTTAACCGGTAATCGGTTCGGGGTGGGGCACCATCGCTAAATACCATACCCGCCCCCACCCTAAACCAGGTCATTAAAATCAAAACCATAACCATCCCATTGCACCATCAATTCGGATTTTTTCACCCCATTCGGTTCGGTTAACCGCGATTTTCGGTTTTAACAATTCGAATTGTCATCCCTGCTAAACATGAGGAAAATGTCAAACCTTTTATGCCTACAATAGAAATAGTACTAAGAACATTGTTGCGTTTTTTTAGATCGCAGGTGTACGATATCGTAATAAGTAATATAGTGGACTTTTGAGTCCAAATTATCGCTCCCACGAGGACTATACTTTAGTTTTAATCTACTTTTCCTAACTCCTTTTGATGAAAGTAAACAAATAAGGAATGATAATAGTTGTGTTTAATTTTTCTTACTTGTGAACTAACTAACTTAAACTAATAGAAAATATGAAAATATTTCAAACAACGATTTATTAAATATTTGAATACATATTGAATATTAGGGCAAAATAAGTTCATCTAATGATCACCTCAATTCTTAATTCAAGATTCTAGCCTAATGTAGTGTTCGGTAGAGTTCTTCTATGGTATTCAATTTATCCCTCTCGAGTTCTCATTGAGTATATTTAACTAATTCAATTCTATATCTCTATGTGAATTACCCTTAGTTAAACGAATTATGGTTCTAAAAATTCTTATAACGACCATAATAATTAATATATGTATCTCTACATGTTATATTACTTTACCATGTTTTATTATACGGTCTAAATCTCAAAAATACATCTCGATTCGTAAGAGACTCACAAAATTATCAAATTAATGATCCGACAATTTAATGCATTAAACTCATAATAAAACAAACACATAAAAGAATAAACCACAAAAATCTTGAATTAAAAACTTAAGGATCTCAAAAGACTACAATGTTCACCCTAATTTAGAGATTAGTTATACATAATGTAAAAGGAAAAATAAATAACTATGTTTGAATACATCACCGAATTAATTGAATATAGATATGGAAAAGAATCAACTCTTGCACCAAGGTCTTCTTCCGCTTCCAATCTTTGTTTTAAACTTGAATCCCATGATGAATTTATTCCCTTGATTTGACTCTTTGATCTCTCGTTGTATCTCTCTTTTTTCAATGTGTGGAACCCCCAGTTTGTGTCTTCTTTTGTCTATTTATAGTTTCTCACACGTCCTGGCCAAATTGGAGTCTTTTTATAGGCTTCTCGCATTCCAAACAACAAAACCTAAACATTGACAGCGAGCACCTAGGCACCATGATTGCAATGCATGGGCGCTGCAAATCTGTAAAATTTGTTTTCACTCCTTTTGATAATTAGTTGTACCCATTTGACCACTAGCATTCTCGAATATTCATCGTGAGTTTCGACACAACTTTTGAGTATTTTCACTTTAGCCCCCAAACTTTGAATCTTGCCATTTTTCGATTCTTTCTTTCAATTTCACTTCCATTCATTGAGTTTCACCTAATAACACATTATTTAATAAATTAGGTTATAATCCCATTAAAAGAATTACGAAATATCAATATTTTGAAGCCCGAAAAAATGTATAAAATACACTTATCAAATACCCCCAAACTTAAGCATTTACTTGTCCTCAAACAAAATTATAACCTAACTTAACAAACACACAAACATGCAATGTTAATTACCTAATTGGTGGCCAGTTAATCAAGTAAAGCAACAAGATTTTGTTAGTTAACCTGGCTTTTTATTTCGAGATTGAAATCATAATAACAAATATATGCACAGCTTCAAAATCACAATACAAAAATTAAAATTCACCTTTTCAATGTAAAATCGACGTGTGTGTGTGTGTGTGTGTGTGTGAAGAATTAAGCACATTATTATGAACTCATAAGTTGTTTCAATTCCCGACCCTCAATGGTCAAATATGTTCTTTCATCACTCGTAAGATCACATACCTCCAAACTTATTATTTTCACTCTTTTCCAGTGTGTGAACTAAGGTTGAATTTTCTACTACTCTAGTTTAGGCAAAATTTCACAAATTGCAGTACAATATTTCAATAAACAAGAATTTTCCATTAAGTTTGATTGCTTCAATTTCTAAGACTTAACAAGGTTAACGACCTTTTATTAAAAGTCAAATTTTCTTAAACATGTGTTTGGGATTTAATCAAGGCATTTGGTGCATCTTCTGTTTCATGCACATGTTTTTTCTATTTTTTTCTTTATTTGAAGCATTCTTTCCTTTAAACTTTCTAAATGACCCATGTAACAAGATTTCGACCGATGACTCCCAGTCAAATGATCATAGGGTACCAGATTTTAAAGACTCTTACAGGCTTAATTAATTGCTCGAATCATAAAGGTTACGAAGAGAAATTTTCTAATAAAATATTTTTTTATACCTTGATTAGTGCAATGTCCCACAATTAACACAAATTCAAGTAAAGCGAACTCTAACTATTTCACCGAATTGCATCATATTGATCTTATATAATCCACACAATACATGGAATCCCTATTTATCTTAACATCTTCCTACTATAATGAAATCCCCCAAACTATTCTAAATCTGGTCTAATAATGTAAATTTAGTAGTTTTGGGTTTAGCATCTATGGTCCACTATTTCAACATATTCAATTATGAAATCAACTCATTCCTATACAATGCTTAACTTAATGCATATGTTCAATATATATCAAATTTCACATGAAAAAGTAAAAAATTAATTTAAGCATGCAACTTATTCACCATTCATAGATCAATTCATCATTCAAATTATTTATCATTGCCAGCAGGCCAACTAACTCATATAAGTACACAAAAAGAATTTTTATTTTTTTTTACTAAAGCAATAAAAGCACACAAAAACACAAAAAAAAAAAATGAAAACTCGTGTTTTCCACCCCCCCCCCCAAACTTAAATTAGACATTGTCATCAATGTGTTTAATCATAATCAACATATAAAAGGACGGGGAAGAAAGTGAAGAAAGGACTTCCCTGATAAGACGTGTAATTCAATGGCTAGTTTTCCTATTGCTCCAGTTAGTTCCTTGGTAAATATTGGTTTAAATTTTTCGCGACGTTATGTTCCTGAAAAATCAAATAAAGCATTAAGATCAAATAATTGAAACAAGTGTTACTTAACTCTAACAACTAATAAACCAATGAACTTATTGAAGATAAAAGGGGAAATGAGGTAAAAGTGATGAGTTATAAATAACTTAAAATAAACTAAAATATCATAAAACTCAAAAACATAATAAATAAAAAGGAAAAAAAGAAACTTCGGTTGCCTCCCAAGAAACGCTTATTTACAGTCATTAGATGGACTTTGTCCCGTGATTATATGATCATGGTGGCTCAAACCAAGTTAAGCCATCATTTCACTTTGTACAATTTTCATTCATGCACCATTTTCTTGCTCTCATATGTTGATATTATCATTTTTGTCTCTACCAAGAAGTCCATCAAAATTTGATTTTCTATTCTGACAGCTTCGTTGGTAGGTGGTTCTTCTTCGTCAATTCTACAGCAATCATTGTTCTTGGAATGTTTCTCGAGTGGGGTATAAATATTAAATTCCTCTTGCTTGTCCTCTACTCTCAATTTTAGCTCATACTTCTCCATGTCAATTAGAGTTCAACCCGTTGCTAAGAATGGCCGACCCAATATAATTGGAATGTCTCGCTCTTCTGGTATGTCCATTACAATAAAGTCCACCGGAAATATTAAATTTTCTGCATTTATGAGCACATCCTCAACTTTGCCACGTGACTTTGAAATTTTTAAATCAACTAGTTGTAGCTTTATTGATGTTGATTTGACTTCACCCAATCCCAATTTCCTGTAAACAGAGTATGGCATTAGATTTACACTAGCACCTGTGTCACACAATGCATTAATAGCACGAGAATTTCCAATGGAAATAGGAAAAGTAAAATTCCCTGGATCTGTCAACTTGGGAGGCAATTTGTTCTGCACTCTTGCACTACTTTTTTCCGTTGATGTCACAATTTCAAACTCCGGAAGCTTTCTTTTCTCTGTCAACATCTCTTTCAAAAATTTTGTGTAGCTTTGAATTTGTAATATCCCATCAATCAACGGAATATTGATCTGGAGCTTCTTTAGAACATTAAGAAAATTTTCAAATTTTGAATCTTGTTTGTTCTTCTTGAGCCGTTGAGGAAACAGAATGGGAGGGACGTAAGCCTTGACTGGACTTGGTACCTTGGTCGTAAATGCTTCTGTACTTTCTTCGTTCTCAATTGAGGCGGTTTTAGATTTTTCCTCCATTATAGTTTCATCAACACATTTTCGGTCTTCTTTTCTTTCTGGTTGTTTCATAGTAATCTCTTGTACTTGTACTTCGCTCCTTGTAGTCATAGCATGAATATTTTTCTCCATTGATTTCTTTCAAAGTCTTTGGGGGAATGGAAGTGGAGGTACATATGCTTTAACATTTATAGGAGCCCTAGGTAGATCATTTTCCATTACCTTAATTGCCATCACTTGCTCTTTAGGATTTGTCATTGTATTGCAAGGCAATGATCCCTATGAGCGTTCTGCAAGTTTTTGAGTTATCTAACCAATCTGTGTCTCCAAGTTCTTGATGGATGCTTGCTGATTTTGAAAATTAGTGTCGATATGTTGGAATACTTTGTATGTTTTCTGCACATATTGATGAAACACCCCCAAACTTGGGTTGTTCTCCTGCTGGGCATTATTTGCAACATTCCCTTGCTGATTATCTGACCAAACTTGGGTTGTTCTCTTTTTTCAATGTGTGGAACCTCCAATTTGTGTCTTCTTTGGTCTATTTATAGTTTCTCACACGTCCTTAGCCAAATTGGAGTCTTTTTGTGGGCTTCTCGTGATCCAAACAACAAAACCTAAAAATTGACAACGCAATACCTAGGCACCACGATTGCAGTGCCTGGGTACTGCAAATCTGTAAAATTTTGGAAAGTGCAGTGCCTAGGCGTTAAGTTGTTGTTCACTTTGCGTATGTTTCAATATTGTTGTTATAACATTTTCTTCCGATGTTCGATTGAGATGATTCAAGATTTTTTGGAAAGATAACTCAAAGAGCTACAACTTTGATAGAAATAGCTCTTCTTCAATTCGAACGTTTACTAGGCCAAACATGGGTCTCAATCTTCAACTAAAAATTTGAATATCCTTGTGCGATTGAAAATTGATTTGTTTTCATTCCTTTTGATCTTTAGTTGTACCCATTTGATCCCTAGCATTCTCGAATCTTCATCGTGAATTTCGACACAACTTTTTATTATTTGCACTTTAACCCCCAAACTTTGGATCTTGCCATTTTTCGCCATTTTTCGGTTCTTTCTTTCAATTTCACTTCCATTCATTGAGTTTCACCTAATAACACATTATATAATAAATTAGGTTATAATCCCATTAAAAAAAATTACGATATATCAATATTTTGAAGTCCGAATGAGTGTATAAAATACACTTATCAACCATGTTTGATCTCCATTTTTTTTCAAAATACATTTTCTCTCTTTTTTTCAAACATACATTTCTCAATAAAATAATATTATACACAACCCAAAAACTTTACCTTCATTTTTAGCCATACATTCTCCATCAATCTACTATTCCAAAATGCATTCTACAAAAAAATGGGGCTCAAACATGTCCTAACTAATTGACGCAAGTATCTTGGATATTGTAATTAAAACTTATTAATCATATTGATCTAATTATTATTGTTTTTGTTAAGGAAAATATTTTCCCACCTGTACAGCGTCAATCTGCTCCAATTGATTCCTTGTCATATTGCAAAGAATCAATATTTCCAAAAGAGTGGCTTCAATCACGTCCAGAAGAGGAGTAGTCTCATTCCTTACCTGATTGCCTGTTGCAACCTCAATACTCTCCAGCAAATTCCTTGCCTGATTGAAATGAATTCCAAAATAAGAGTAGCCTAGAATCACGTCCATTGTTGACTGTAAATCCCATATTTAGGGATCTCATTTATTGATGAACATGTATATATACATATGTGCTACAATGTAAATATTAAGCAAAAATTATAACTTTATCCTATATCATCTCTTGTAATCTTTTCTTTTGAGGTATCACCATCAGAGCAATTAGGCTCACACAAATCTTAGATCCAACACCTCATTCATGGCCATTTCAACCACTATGGTAGACACCAACATTGTCCCCCTCCATCTGCCACTTCCTCCCCCACCTTCACCTATCCAAATGTTACCCAATTAGTCTCTATTAAGCTAGATGGAACCAACTACTTGCTATGGATATCTCAATTTTTACCCATCCTCCGTAGCCATGATTTATAGGGCATCGTTGATGGATCTGTGTCATGCCTTCTTCAATTCATTTCTTCTACCCCTGGTGCACCACTACCGCTCTTAATCCAAAATTCATGATCTAGACTAAAAAATACCAGTACCTTCTCATCTGTATCAATGTTATGCTGGAAATGGTTTAGTGAAATGGGTCAATTTAAGTCCTATATTGAGTGGGACGCGTACGTCGATTTTAATGAAACCAAGCATATTTACGTTCTACTCCGTAAGGTGATCAATGTGATATATTTATTTATTGAAAACCATTTAGAATTGAATGAAATATTTAATGTCAAAGTAAACAACTTGGACCTATAATCTAGTGAAGAATTTGATTTATTGAAAAATTCTCAAACACTTATCCCACATAGGAAGGTTAGNGAACGAGAAATTATGGTTGACAGTTGGACAATAAATAAGAGGAATATATGGTAAAGAATTGGAAAAATCTTCCAATCCCACATAGGTTGCAAAAACAACTTTGTACCACTTAATAAACTTCATGTTTGTAAATGAGTTTGGGCCCCAAGGGGTACCAATAATCTTTAGAAGGAAGGAAACCTATATCCTATTGGATTCGGTCCAAATCTCACACGCGCGCCGTCGTCCGACCGGCTCAGCACAAGCCCGGTCCGATGTGGGTGCATCCTTATAGTATATTATACTTTTGGACAAAATTTATTTAATTTTGAATCAAATTGTAATTAATCAAATTCTTGGGTACTTAATGAAGTCATTTTTTATTGGCTTATTTTCGGGTGATTTTTTTAGATGGTCTAGTCTAAACAGAGTCGACTGTTAACCGACTGAACAGCCGACTATTAACCATCTAAAAAGTCGACTGTTAACCAAACCTTGATGTCTGTTCGATTTTTGGGAAGCAGTCTGATCAGTTATGTCTGTTCTGAAAAGGCTTGAAAGTTGTTCGAATGGTCACTAACAAGCCTATTAATAGCCTATCCCGCTACTAGAAAAATTACACAATTTTCATTGCAATCATTCTCTATTTTGAATCTCACTCCCCTCTCTCATTCTGATATTGTTCTCAAAGTGAAAAATACTTCGTTGAGTTCGTTGGAACTCCTGTTATTGATGTGCTGCTTTCGTAGGAGATGAAATTTTTTCTATCCTGGGAAACGACTGTTGAATACCTTTAGCACCTGTGAAGGTAGCAAATTCCTTTTAAGGAAACATCGTGAACTTGGTGGGCTCGAATTTATACTGTGATCATGTTGATCAAACTGGTTATGCTGTCAAATTACTTCAAGGTAATTATGTCGTAACATTTTGGAAGGAGATTTTTATATTCCAAAATAACATGTTATTCTTTCCTACAAGGTCCTTTCCACTGTCTATGGTTTGGACACCTCCATGAAAGCTTGGACATATTTTGCATCCCAATCTCTCTCACGTTTGTACAGTTGAAAAGATAGTTAAGACTCTTCAACAAAGCTCGAAGAGATGCTCCGAGTACCATTAGTCAGCCAAGGCTCTACTGACGGGTTGGCTGCGGTTGGGAAACCTTTGGATGATCTTGATCTTATTTCATTCATCTTGAGTGGTCTCAACCCATCCTTTACTTCATTCATCATGGCTTTATCCTTTGCACAATGTGCCAACGTGACAAGGATTTTACCTGCGAAGATTTTCTGGTTGAGCTACTTAGCCATGAATTGCTACTTCTCCATCAACAAAATTCACTCCTCCTTCTGAGGTCAATGGCTTTGCTCTTTATGTTGGCAAACCTGGTCATTCTATGCCTCACTGGCAACAAGGGCGTCCTCAGGGCTCTCATGGTGGTAGACCTACAAGCCAAAATTCCCTGACCAGAATCTACGCAGTGGTTCGCCATCTCAGTAGCAACCTGCCTCCTCTGTCTAGCCAACTACAGAACAACAGTCTTCTTCCTCTCTCAGCAAGCCAAAATGCACATGCTAGATCTATAGCCATAGCAACCATGAAGCTTTGGCTTACTTTCATGGGATGGACTATGCCTATCAAATGAGTCATCCTCCCAATCAACTGGTCGCTCTTGTTGTTCAGTCCAATGCCATGATTGAAGAATAAACTTGGTATTCAGATAGTGAGGCAAACAACCATGTTACGCCTACAATCGAGAACCTAACCAAGCATCAACCTTTCCATGGATCTGACTCAGTTGCCATTGGTAATGAAGAGGGGATCCAAATTGCAAACACTATTTCAGCCTTTTTTTCTCACCCAACATGAAATCTCCGTTTATCTAATATTTTGCATTGCCCATTTGTATGTACAAATCTATCATCCATTCAACATTTTTGTCAAGATAATAATTGGTTTTCTATACTCATTGTCTCTCATTTTTATGTGAAGGAATCGTGTACAGGGGCCTTACTGCTTGAATGACATAGTGAGAATGGTCTATATCCAGTCAAACTCTACTTCTTAGAGTAAAAATCAGCTTTTTTGGATGGCACTCTAGACTAGGGCACCCCTCAAATCCCATTGTGTCCTCTATAATAAAATCACATGCTTTACCTATTTTGTCGAATGAGAAGAATAAATTGACTGGAATTTGTGACTCATGTCAACTTCGCAAAAGCAAGAAATTACCCTTTCCCCACTCTCCCATCAAAGCACTTATCCTTTGCAAATAATTCATTAAGACATTTGGACCTCACCAATTACTTCTCTAAATGGTTGTAATTATAATGTTGCCTTCTAAGATGTTTTCTCCCGATTCATGGGGATTTATCCACTTCCCTGAAAATCTGATTTGTTATTCTCTTTCATTAAAGTGTGGCAGAAAATCTTCTCTCTGATATAATTAAACAATTTCAATCTGATGAGGGTAGAGAATTTAATTCCACATCTTTTCAGCTTTTTTTATCTTAGCATGGCATTTTACATAGAAAAATCATGCTCTCATACCTCAGAACAGAATGGTATAGCTGAGAGAAAATTGAGACACGTTCTAGAATCCAGCCTTACCCTACTTGTTCATTATTGGCTTTCTAAAGACTCTTAGGTCGATGCTTTTACCAGTGTTCTAAAAAGCGTAAAGGGTGGCTAGGCGTGAAGGGCAAGCTTCAAGCTTTAAGAGTTTAGGCGAGCCTAGGCGAAGTTTAAGCGTAAAAAAACATTTTTTTATTTTAAATTTTTAATCATTGTAAAAAAATTCAACAATTCAAATAATACATACCAAACATCTAAAATTATAAAATACTGCATTTACTTAATAATTC
>CAIGRF010101752.1:0-13918 GCA_903798235.1 Fraxinus ornus | reverse complement strand
TGCCACGCCTAGACGTGCTTAGGTACGCTTAGTCGCGCATTAAACGGTCAACATTGTCCGTTGACCGCTTAATTACCGCTTAGCCTCAAAGCGAGGCGTTTTCATCCCGCTTCGCGCCTAGGCGCACTTTTTAGAACAGAGGCTTTTACTATGGCGGTTTATCTCATTAATCGCCTTCCCACACCAGTTCTTGAAAAGATCTCTCCTTGCCAAAAATTATTCAATCAAACCCCGAATTATTCATTTCTCAAAAACTTTAATTGTCGGTGTTATCTGCTTCTCAGACCATATACTAAACATAAATTAGAACATCGTACTAAAGCTTGCATTTTTCTAGGATATAGTGCTAGCCACAAAGGTTACACATGTTTTGATCCTCTCTCTAGAAAATTCTACATCTCCTACCATTGATCTTTATTGAATCTCTCTTCCCAGGACTGGATAAAGCTGTGCCTACTACCTCATCATAGCACACGACTCCATCTTCAATAGAGGTGAGTTTTCCTAGTTTATCTCCTTCATCTATTATTTCTAATTTCCTTCAGTTGACCCTATTTTTCGCTACCTACATCAACTCCCCTCAGCACGCCTGTCCAAAATTCTAGCTCTCTCATTCCTACTAATATCTCACTTATCTTTCCAACGACCTCATCACCTCATTACTCCAATCAATGCCTATCGTGCCTTTTGTGTCTCTTCATCCCATGTTGTTATAAAAATTCACTAACTGAATATTACATATCCAAAATAATCGAAAAACCCTATTGCACAAGTATCAACTCCTATTACCACTGAACATCAAGATTTCACAAACTGTAGGCTCGGAACATTATCTCCATATGTATCAACACTATGAAAACCCAGATCCACTCAAACCCTCACGGCGTGTAGCTTCTTCTATGGACCAGAAGAGCTCAACGTTACCAACAACCACAGAGTTCCTTTTACCAGATTCATCTATGTATCAACTCCTATTACCACTGAACATCAAGATTTCACATACTGTAGGCTCAGAAGAAAATAAAACCAAAGTTGCAATAGCCAAACACACTTATTACCGGACCGGATATTGGGCTAAAGGAAACTGGGCTTCATTTCAGTTGTAAAAAGGATAATAAGTAATTGGGCCAAAAGGTCATATCATCATCAACTTATGTGGACTGGACTGGTATCACAGCTACACAATCTCCACCTTGATGCCAGTGGTTAATCAGACAGCTTAATACTATCCCTAAGTGGATAAAACAACTTCCATTGATCACCCTTCATAGCATCAAGTTTAGGATTAGTACCTATACAAATCAAATTACCCAGTATCAATTTTAAAGTAAACATATAAGCTGTAGTAGATTTTCTATTGTCAATATTACCCGCAAAGTCAGAATCCACAAAACCTTTAAGTACTACACCATCATTACAAGCACTAAAACATAATCTTAAGTGTGAAGAACCTTTCAAATAACTCAACAACCATTTTAAGGTAGTCCAATGTCCTAAACCTAGATTAACATGAATATGCTAAGGTTACTGATAGCATGAGCCACATCTGACCTAGTACAAACCATGGTATACATTACAGATCTTACTGCATTAGCATAGAGTATCTTTTCCATTTGTTTAATGTCAGATTCTATTTGCAGGAGACTGATCCTTACTCAATTTAAAATGACTGGCCAGGGGAACAAAAACATATTTAGAATTGTGCATAGCAAATCTAGTTATCAAATTTCCACATAAGCAGTCTAGTTATTTCCATGCCTAAAATCTTCTTAGCATGACCAAGATCTTTCATTTCAAATTCAGCACTCAAAAATCTTTTAATTTAATTAACAACATACATATTGTGGCCAATTAGAAGCATATCATTCACATATAAGAGTATAAAAGTAACAATAACATTTTCATAATCTCTTTTAAAGTACAAAAACTGATCAAAATCACTTCTTACAAAACGAACAGAAGAAACATAAGTATCAAACTTTTTGTACAATTGTCTTGGAGATTGCTTTAAACCATACAAAGATCTTTTTAACAAACACACATGTTCAGTTTTAGATTTATCAATAAAACCAGGTAACTGTTCATATAAATCACTTCATCAAGGTCACTATGTAAAAATGCAGCTTTTACATCTATTTATTCAAGTTCAAGATTATAATGAGCAACAAGAGTAATCATAACTCTAATAGTAGTATACTTAATAACATGAGAGAAAATCTCATTATAGTCTATGCATTCCTTTTTTGTAAAACCTTTTGCAACTAGTCTAACCTTAAATCTTATAAGCACCTTTTCAGTGTTACCTTCCTTAATACTAAAAATCCACTTGCAATCAACAAGAGATTTACCTGCAGGTTTAGATACTAAAATCCAGGTCCCATTTTTCATTAAGGAGTCAATTTCATCATTAATAGCAATATGCCATTATTTAGATTGTTGGTTGGAAATAACCTCTTCATAAGATTTTGGCTCTTTAAAAATTAAGTCTTAGTAAGAAAGCAAAGCTAAAGACAGGTTATCTCTATACCTAACAGGGTCTCTAATATCTCTCCTAACTCTATCTGTAGTCAATTGATAATCACTAACATTACTCACATGCTCTTCTAAATCCTTTTGAACCTCATTCTCTTCTCTAAAATCACTCAGATCAGCATCTTCAGGTTCAGCGTCAATCTGTTCAGAATTAACAAATTGAGTAGGCATGTCAAGCTCCACTTGCAGCTTGGTCTTTTCCCTCTCTATTCCTTCAAGATGTTTTTCAGACTCATTACCTTTCAAACAGGGCATATTCAACTCATCAAAAGTAACATCCCTACTAGTGATGATCTTAAAACTACAAGGCTCTCTGCTCTAAAGCCTATAACCTTTAACCCCATTAGGATAACCCAAGAAAACACATATCTGGGCCCTAGGTTCTAATTTCCCTAAATTTTGATGAAAATAGGCAGTACATCCAAAAATTCTTAGATGTGAATAGTCAGGTACAGATCCAATCCATTGCTCTTCAGGAGTTTTATCATCTAGAGCACTTGAAGGAGTTCTATTAACAATGTAAGTGGTTGTCATCAAGGCTTCCCCCCATAAAGCTTTAGGTACACTTGAACCAACCATCATGCACATCATCTTATCTAACAAAGTCTTATTCATCCTCTCAGCCATTCCATTCTGTTGAAGGGTATACGAAGCAGTTTATGTCTCATAATCCCATTCTCAGCACAAAATTGATCAAACTCATCATTACAAAACTCAAGACCATTGTTAGTCCTAAGAGTCTTTATTTTCTTTCCAGTTTGATTTTCTATTAACATTTTCCAGTTTTTAAACTTCTCAAAAGTTTCAGATTTGTGTTTTAACAGGTAGACCCAAACCTTCCTAGAATAGTCATCAATTTAAGAAAGGAAATACCTATTTCCACCTTGAGTAATGATAGGAGAAGGTCCCCAAAGATCTGAGTGAATATACTCAAGAACAAAAGTAGATTTATGTTTCCTAAGAGTGCTAACTTTCTTCCCAGTCTGATTTTCCATCAACAATTTCCAGGCTTTAAACTTCCCAAAAGTCTCAGATTTGTGTTTCAACAAATAAACCCAAACCTTCCTAGAATAGTCATCAATCAAAGAAATGAAATATCTATTTCCTCCATGAGAGGTAGTGGGTGATGGCCCCCATAAATCAAAATGTATATATTCAAGGACAGAGGTAGATTTATCCTTTTCGGTGTTAAAGTGCAATATATGTTGCTTCTCCAAAGTGCAATTTTCACAAAAAGGAACCCTTGAAATAGAATCATTTCCAAAAACACCCCTTTTATGAAGGATATGTAAGCCTTTCTCACCTACATGAGCTAATCTCTTGTGCCACTTTAAAGTGACATCAAATTCAGCATTGGAAAATTTAGCCATTTTATTAACTAGAGCAATAGCCTTAGCAACATAAAACTCATTTCTCTTAACACCCTTAAACATCACCAGTGATCTCTCATCACCTTTTACAAGCCATCACCCACCTTACCTTGCAAGCCTAAATCATCCAAGTTTCCCATTGAAATGAGGTTCCTGGTCAATTTAGGAACATATCTTACCTTTTCTAGGATAAAGATATATCAATTTTCAAATTTCAATGTCACATCCCCAATGCCTTCAACCTTGCAAGCAATGTTGTTACCCATAACAACATCTCCACCATTAATCTCATTAAATGAGTCAAACCAACTCCTTTTACGAGACATGTGGAAGGTGCAACTAGAATCTAAGATCCATTCTTAGATCTGATTCTCTCCATTAACAACATTGGCAGAATCACAGTCCAGAGAAGGGTCAGTCACCCTATAAACATCAATAGTATTAGAATCACTAGGTTCCACTAAATTTCCTTCATCAATTTCTTTTCCTTTTTGTTTATTCTTCTTCTTATAGCAGTCATTTTATAAAATGTCCAGTTTTTCCACACCGATAGAATTTCTTATTCCTATTCTTAGACTTAGATCTGCCCCTACTTTTGAACTTCTTCTTATTATTGTTTCCCTAATTATTAAAGCCTTCTTGGTTTTCACTGAACCTATTCTGGGTCCTACCCCTAACAAACAAAGTCTTATGCCCCCCATTCTCCCTTTCAGACCAGAGTTCTAGCTCTTTATTCCTCAATGAGTTAATAACTATCTCAGGTGTCGTGGTATCTCTGCCATATTTTATCGCAGCCTTAACCTCTCTATAGGTATCAGGAATGATATTCAATATCACAAAAGCCTTATACTCGTCAGAGACTTTATCACCTGCATTGGTGATATCTTGAACCAATTTATTGAAGGTATCAAGATTGTCTTCTATATCCTTAGAGGTGTCTAACTTAAAGCTAAAGAACCTCTCTAACAGGAACAACTTATTGGATAAAGACTTAACAAGGTACAATTTCTCTAACTCATCCCATAAGGCCTTAGCATTTTCTTGCTTTCCTACTTTCCTCAAAACTTGATCGGACAGATGCAGAATAATAGAAGTGTATGCAAGTTCATCAGCTGTTATAGTTTCAGGAAAACTTTGTGTTATAACTTTAGCAATCTTTTGTTGAACTAAAACACCTTTCATCTTTAGATGCCAAATGGGGAAATCCCCTTTTCCATCAAAAATACCTAATTCAAATGATAGTTTTCCAACTTTTCTCAATACAGTGTCGACTTGTGTTAAATAATAGAAGTGTATGCAAGTTCATCAGCTGTTATAGTTTCAGGAAAACTTTGTGTTATAACTTTAGCAATCTTTTGTTGAACTAAAACACCATTCATCTTTTATTATCAAATGGGGAAATCCCCTTTTCCATCAAAAATACCAAACTCAAAAGTATTTGTCGTGATTTAATAATTCAGAAGTAACATAAAGTATTTCAAAAATAAAAACTATGACAGCTAATGCACTTAAGAAAATAGTGAAATTGATCTACACAAGACAAATGAAAAGGAAAATACCTCACAGTGAATAAGCAGTAATCAAATATCACAGTTATTCAAAATTTACAAAAGAATTCAAAGCAAATAGCACAGAACTGAATCAAGAAAGTAAGTAAATAGGAAACAGGTTGAAGCAATGTATCAAGCAGGACAGGATGTGGAAATAAAGATTTGTAGTCCCTCCAAAAATGATCAAATTCACCAAGATTCCGCGAGACTCTTGTGCTCAAGTCAAGGCTCAATTTGATCATTGAAGATTGGTAGCATAAAATACACAGCAGGAATGGTTAATAAGGTACAGGGGTGGGGAAAGATCATTGTTAGAGAGTGCAAACCGGTGAGAAAATGAAGAGAAAGGAAAGAAGAAAAGAAAAAGAGAAAAAACAAAAACAAAAACAAAAGAAGAGGAAAGTTAAGCTAGGGCACAGTTCACCTATTGCTGGAATTGATTCTATGCTTGCTATTTCATCGGGTAACACCATAAAATGATTTCATGAATTAATTGTGGTATGCTTATAGTGAACTAAGAATCATGTCTTTAGCTTAACTTTTGGGGCTACATGGGACAGCTTATGCTCAACAAAAAGAAGGGGCAGAATATATGTCGTCGATTAGGGAAAGGAATTAAATATGAAAATGGAATAGGAAATATTGAAATTCAAGAAATGAGTTTATGTGTGTGATTAATTAGATTTGAATAATATAACATTGTGGCACCAAAACAAATGAAGAAAGAAAATTGCAGTACTAATAAGTATAGGAGCATGTGCATATGTATATTGAAATAGAAAAAGCATAATTAGTATTTCAAGTTTATATTTATGACTTTGAGTCAGCTACAACAAAAGGAAAATGAGGGAACAAAGAAATTTGTTACTTCGCTACTTATAGGAAAATTGTAATTCGAAGAGAAATGAATAATGATACAGTTGTTATCTCTCAGGCTACAATATGGATATCGGGACAACCTACCAACCGAGTTGATTTCACATACATAGTTTGATGAGTGGAAAAACTTAAATATTCTCCAAGTATTGATAAATTAATTATACTATTATATATTTTATGCTATTATGCGGAGTATTTATTCAATTACATGATTAATACGAAAATGTTCTTTCACTATGATATAAGTGGAACTCAAAGATTGTGTATGAATTATTTGTGAATTAGAATGTGAGATATATGTGATATTGAGATCGACCAGAAAAGTACCATGATTATATACTTATCATAGTTCTATACTACACTAAGGGGTCTTGACTATAGATGAAGGGGTCTGACCGTGTACATATAGTTCACTGAAGGACCTTGGCCGTGTTTTAGTATTGATTATGAGAGGTCTATGAGACCCACTTTCGTTCACGGAGGGGCCTGAGGGCCTTGGAGAAAGTATTTAGCCCAATGGGCGGATTATAGATTTCAGTCAGAGGGTACATTTTTGGTTGATTACATTTGATGGGATGAGATTATGATATGGATTTGAATTGATGATTATATCATGACTATGAGATGATATTTTTTAACAGCTATGAGGCATCTTATGTCTTGATTATTACTGCTATTGTATGTTATTATAATGTGAACTATTAAAGGATTTTCACTTGATTTTCGATCAAAATATATAAATGAGAAAGTATAATCATTTTAGAAATTTACACTCACTGGGCTATTAGCTTATATATTTTTCCACAATTTTTCTTACAGGTGGTATTGGTTCTTGATAGCTTGAGGAGCCTGATGATTTCAGAGTTATAGCCACACGATATGATGCATTTTGGTAGGACACAAAATATTTATTTTGGGCCCATCGCACTATATTTTTCCTAAACATTTGATTCTTGCTCATATTTTGTAGTAACTCATAGTCAGCCTTGGTAGTTGATCTGGCATCTAGTCAGTATCTACCATCGACACATGTCAGGTTTCGTGTCCATTAGGGTGATACGGGACGGGTCGTGTCACATTATCTCCATATGTATCAACACTATGAAAACCCATATCCACTCAAACCCTCATGATTTCACAGTAAGCGTTTAGCTTCTTCTATGGACTAGAAGAGCTCAACATTACCAAGAACCACAGAGTTCCTTTCACCAGATTCACAAAGAAAGCACACTCAAGAAACTGATTCAAGAGTTCCTCACAGAAGAAGAAAATGAAAGAACAAGAGAACAGAGAAGACTCCAGAAGCTCGAGAGAAAATAGAAAGAAAGAAAATAAATTCCTCCAGAAACCATTCGAGCCCCTCAAAATATCAAGGCCTCGAGATTGGGCAATAGTTGACCTAACGGTCTAGAAAAACTCATACTTCTGACAAGAAAATACAACCAAAGTTGCAATAGCCAAACACACTTATTATTGGACTGGATATTGGGCTGAAGGAAACTAGGCTTTATTTTAGTTGTAAAAAGAATAATAAGTAATTGGGCCGAAAGGCCATATCATCATCACCTTATGTGTGCTAGACTGGTATCACAGCCACACACATGTAAACTAGATCACGGACATCATTTAAACCAAAAAACATTTCAAATTTTTACCATTTATTACTCTACTCGACATCCCATAAAGGCTTTTACATCTGTTTTGCAAACTATAGAGCCTTCTAATTACAATAGTGCTGCCAAAGATTCTAAGTAGCATGATTATCAGCAAAACCAAGTTCAGACAATAAATCATTTAACCACATTTTCTCTTTTATACTATCAGTAGCAGCAATATATTATGTTTCCGTAGAAGATACAGCAACAACTTTTTGAAGTTGTGATTTCAGCTAACAGTTGTACCACATAAGGTATAAAAATAGAATGAAGTTGATCTCATATTATCTTTATTTCTAGTAAAATCAGAATCAGTATATCCTTTTAAAGTTATATCATTTTTACTACTTCATTTAAACATTAAATCTAAGTTAGGTGTGCCTTTAAGATATCTTAATAATCATTTTAAATATTTCAAATGTTCTTCCCCAAGGTTACTCGTAAATTTGCTTAATTTGCTAATACTAAATGCAAGATCGGGTTTGGTACAAATCATCAAATACATAATAGAACCAATAACATTTGCATAGGGTTAGATGTTCTAGCATATTCTTCTTCAGACCTTGGACAATATTCAGAAGATAGCTTAAAATGATTAGCTAGAGGTAATGTTACAAGTTTACATTCTTGTATGTTAAATCTTTACAAAACTTTAATCATATAATCATGTTGATTCAAAAATAATAAGTCTTTCTCTTTATTTCTCCTAATCTGCATGTCTAATATCTTTTTAGCAGAACTAAGATCATTCATTTCAAATCCAGACTTCAATTTCAATTTAATATTATCAATTTCAGATTTATCACAATTGGCAAGCAATATATCAGCCACATAGAGAACTAGATACAAAGAATTATTACCTCCATCACCTTTACAGTATAGACATGTATTATATTGACTTCTTTTAAAACCAAATTTTATAAATGTATCAAATCTCTTATACCATTATCTACAAGCTTGTTTTAAACCATATAAGAATATTTTTAATAGACAAACAGTATTTTCAATATCTCCAGTTTCAAAACCAACAGGCTGCTTTATATAAATTATTTCATCTAAATCACCATACAAGAAAGAAGTTTTAACATCCAATTGATCAAGCTCCTATTTAAATTGAGCAACAAGAGCAAGCAAACATCTAATAGTAGTATATTTCACAACAGGAGAGGAAATTTCATTATAATCAATACCAGGTTTCTGTGTAAACTCCTTTGCAACAAGTCTAGCCTTAAACCTAAGAGGCTCTTTAGACGAACTACCCTCCTTAATACTATAAACCCACTTACAGTCCACCAAAGACTTATCCTTATTTCACAACAGGAGAAAAAATTTCATTGTAATCTACTCTTTCTTCTTGAGTAAAATCTTTTACAACAAGTTTACTTTATATTTTTACCATCTCCATCTCCATCTCCTTCCCCTTGTTTTACTTTATAGATCCTCTTGTAGCCAATCAGTTTCTGCCATTTAAGCCTTTTAACAAGTTCTCAAGTTTTTTAAAAAAAAAATGAAGACATTTCACCTTCCATGGTTGTTATCCAATTTTTACTTTCTTTACACTTAATAGCATCATTATAGGGGTTTGACTAATTTTCAAACTATTATTGATAAGTGAAAAAGGAAACAAAATCATCACTGTCAAATCTAATAGAAGGTCCGATCTACCTCATCTCTCTATCTCTTGTGAGTTGATACTCATAAAAAGGAAGATGAGTAGGATCAGATTGGTCAGTTTCTTGATCATTTTCAATTCAGCTACATGAGTGTCTTGCTCAATTTGAACATCTTTATCAGTCAAAACATTTTCTTTTCCTTCTAAACATGGCATTAAAGATTCGTTGAAAACAATATATATTTCCTAACAATGACTCTATACCATTTTTTCACATTTAAACCATAATATGTAGACTTTAACATATTCATCATAACCCAAGAAAACACATTTAAGTGATCTAGGTTCTAATATTTCAATGTTTTGATGAGTATATACAGTACAACCAAACGTTTTTAAATGAGTAGAATTGTTAAAATTAAAA
The DNA here is from genome assembly GCA_903798235.1 of Fraxinus ornus. Taxonomy (NCBI): domain Eukaryota; kingdom Viridiplantae; phylum Streptophyta; class Magnoliopsida; order Lamiales; family Oleaceae; genus Fraxinus; species Fraxinus ornus. The sequence goes on along the minus strand of CAIGRF010101752.1, from coordinate 3,896 downwards.
TATATGATTAAAATTAATTGTTAATTTTAATTTTCACCAAACATATATAACGAAACAAGTTTTTGGACAAAACGCCAGCTTTTGCCCATCTTGATGATACTGATCATGGGTGTGTTCGGTAGAGATTAAAATCGGATTAAAATTAAAAAATTAGTCGTTATTGTTGACTTTTATTAGACGTGTGTGATCCAATTACGATTATATTTTCAATTTTAATTGAATTTTAAGTACGACCGAACACGTCCTATATCAATAACCTAAATTCAAGACCCCAATGCAAGGCCCAAAAAGCTACTTTCAAACGTGTAATGTGCATGAAAATTTGTTGAATAATGCTATTTAGTATCAATTGTGATATAATACCAGTTTAGATAACGTTAAATGATAGGTTCAATGAAAAGTAAAATTAAGTGATCAATTTAATTATATTTCTAATTTAATATCACATTGATATCATGTAGACCGGTGTTTAAAATCAATATTACTAAATAGCATCACTCAAATTGGTTAGTCATACATAGTCTATGCATAAAAAACAGCTGCTTTCAGTCATTAGTGGATTTATTTATTCCGTTATTTGCAATTCACATTTGTTAGTCATACCCAGTGTTCTAAATAGCGGCAAAAAGCGTCACTATAGTGCCCTATAGCGTGTAGTACGGAGAAAATGCGACACTTTTATGATATGCGCGTAAAATAGCGGAGAAAACGCGACACTTTTATGATATGCGCGTAAAATAGCGGTCAACTTTATTTGTTGACCGCTATAGCGCACTATAGCGCGCTATAGCGCGCTTACTCGCGCTATAGNAATGTCTTAAAAATAATCAAAATAATATTAAAAATACGAAACGCATTATGACGCTTATTTTTCGCATTGACACGCTTAATCTTGTAATTCTTGATTCTCGACCTCGACGCTACGCATCACTTTACGCTTTTTAGAACATTGGTCATACCTCTATACATAAAAAACAGCTGCTTTCAGTCATTGGTGGATTTATTTATTCCGTTATTTGCAATTCACAAATTAGAATACCGTAAAACAAATCATAATTAAGGTCTGTTTGATCCACATTTTTAAAAAAATACATTCTTTCAATATTTATTTTCAACAACACAATCTTTAATAAAATAATATTATACTCAAATCCAAAACTTTTTCTTCTTTTTTAATAATATATTTTCAATCACATCACTATTTAAAATATATTCTTTCTTTAAAAATATGCATCAAACGTAGGCTAAAACAATTTAAATAAACACATAATGCAGTATTCAACACGACCGACCATGCTAACAATGATTGGAGAACTATGATCATCATGAGATAACTAGTTGGCTACCGCAACAGTTTTCCATTTCTGTCCTTATAGAGATGAAATCAGAAGCTTTCTGGTCAATTCCAGGCTCAGCAACCCACGGACCTCTATCTTCGTCAGTAGGCCATACTTTGTAAGCCTTCACAGAGTCATAATCCTTCGTACCTTTCGATCTCGATGCCCTTGAACTTTTGGCTTTGAAGATGCTGAAGAGGGAAAAAGAAGAGCCAGATGAAGATTTCTTGATTTTCCTGTTATTGCCTGCCATGTTTTCTATCATTTACTGTGTATTTCTTCAAGAAACAAACAGACAACTTTGAGGTTTTTTACAAGGAGTTGAGGTGTTTTGCGGTGAATTAATAGTGGCTGTTCAAGTGTTCCAAGGGTGGAGAATCTAGATATTCTGGTACTGTATAGATTGTTGGCTGTGATTAAATAATATGAAATTACACATTCTGTTGCCAAAACTTAGAACAAAGAACTTATAGTGTGGACTGATTCCCAATGTTGACTGAACTTGCTTAATGGAGATTCTTTTTACTTTTTCTGCATCTAGATTTCCCAATAGATAGTATCGCTAGCCAAACCCAATAGGTAAAAGAGGTAAAAAGATATTATTTAGTCGACAGTGAATTTATAGCAATTGTTGACAAATAATCGAATAATTTAATCATGGATTACCCTCCTTTTGAAGATTTTTCTCTGAAATACATATAAGGCTCTGTTTGATTACACTTCAATTTCATGGAAGATGAAAATTAAATTTCATTTTCTACATTTTTACATGTTTGATTGCCCAAAGTTTTCATGAAATTGGTTTTTCATCTTTCACCCACATGCTCAAATTTTCTTGATTTTTGAGGAAAAACTTTTCTTCTAGGCAACTTTTATTTTTTATTTTTTTTACAATGGAAACAAATTCATTCCCTAATTGCAACAAATTATATCCCTTTTGTGGACAATTTCCATGAAAAATAAAGTCAATCAAACACCAAAAAATCCAAAATTTTAAATATTTTTCAGGTGAAAAATTATATTAATTAAACATAATTAATTGACAATTTTCAATAAAATAAGTTCTAGACAATTCAATTCCCTGAAATTCATTTTCTTTACACTCAAATTTTATTCTTGCAATCAAAACGGACCGAAATGATTCATGTGGAAAGAATGCATGCAACATGAAACTCCAGTCCATATTCCTGGAAGCCGCTATTAATTTTCATTGTTTGATTTCACATCAAAATGAGCAAGTATCATTGAGTAACGCAGATGTTCTCACTTTCGACAATAAACATTAAATAAGCCTAGTCAAATCAACATTTTCCTTTTTAACTTCATAATTCTGCCGATATTATTTTGCATAGGGATGTAAGCCCGACACCCCTAAAATTAGCTACCCGGACATAGTGCAAGCCATGCAGCGTGACAGATTCTATTTTATTTTTTCAAGAATTTCATATTTTGCTCTGAAACCTCTAAGAATTCATTGCAAAAGTCCAAAGGTAGCAAAGAGCCCTTCGACTCTATTTTTTTTCATTTTTTCAAAGAAAAAGTTTGGGCTTCCTGACCGTGGATTAACAACCCAATCGTGCCAAATTCTGGACGACGACTATGTTATATGTATGACACAGTAATAAATAGAACTTCACATACCAACATACAAGAGCACATCGTACCTGGTTTTTATTTTTTCGTTGGAGGGAAAGAACAAGTGCATTGTTTAGCTTTGTATTTACAATTAATAACATGATTACTTCTAGAATTTGTGTGAATCCCTAAAACTTTGATTCATATTTTTTTTTCACTTTACTTGAAAGGAAAAAAGACCTTTCTCTTTATCAAAAGAAATTTGAAGGTAGTAATTACCAAACTCAAAACCCAAAGGTGAATATTTAAAAGAAGAAATGGCATCCACAGCTTGAATAAAGTATACAAATGAAGAAGCCCTAAACTTCTACGAGGTCCCAACATTTCGTGCAAGCTGTCTATCTTTAAAGATTCTTAAAAGGGTTGGTCGAAATTTGTACGTGCAAACTACGGAATTTGAATCCCATTTGCTTTAATAATTTTTACTGTTTTTATTATTAAGCTAGTGTTCCTGCAACGTTCATTGATTAATCTATTAATTTTGCTAAAAGTTGTGCCAAACATTGTATCAGAACAATGTTAGGCTGTTCATCATGGCTGGAATATGAAAAGACTGATTGAAGTTCTGATTATTTCTAGCAAAATCTTGATTCTTCTTGACTGAATTGGGGTATAGTCCAGCTGGAGGTTCCTAAATTTGGAAAAATTGTAGTACAACTGTACAAGCATAACTGAGATATTTCAAAGAATAATCGAGACATTTTGAAGAATGTAGCATAAATTTCAAATTTCACTTTAAGTGCTGCCATTTGTCTCATTTCAGAAAATCAAGGGGAAATAATTATGATGCCCATTGGGTATGTATTAAGGTCATCTCCAGCGTTGCACCAAATTTTGCATCATTTTGCAACAAACTAAAATTCAACTCTAATCATTGCACCAAATGAACAGTGTTTAATCATTTTCTTTTTAGTAATTTATTTA
>CAIGRF010101749.1:0-15983 GCA_903798235.1 Fraxinus ornus | reverse complement strand
ACTAAGTCCCTTCAATTCTCCAAACTCCTACAAATCAAACAAAGAAATGAATAAACAAAATTGATACTTTTCAAAAGAATTCACTAATTTGGACAACATATGCAGTATGCACACCAACATATCTTACAAGTTGTTAAGGTTTATAGTGTCTCCAGTCTCCTTATTAATGCAACCCCAAGCTCAACCTCCAAAACTAATCCAAACTCAAACATCAATCTATTGAAATTAAGTCTAAATCCATCAAAAATCAGGTCCATTCCTAAATCAAACCTAACATCTACACCACAGACCACACCCATCAAAACTCAAGCCCGTCTAAAGCATAACCTTGACTACACAAGCTCTAAAGTCCAGTTGAAACAAATTCAGATCAAAACCAAACCCAGTCTTCAACTAATGCAAGCACGAGTCGGCCAAAACCCCAAGTTCAAAATTCAAAACCATTAAAACCCATATATCTATGGAAGCATGAATTATACCTCGTACTGTCTCGGACTCTCGTGAATTGATGCAGGGGAGAAATGAATTGAGCAGCAGCCGATTCTGAAAACGCCAGGTGACTGACCTTGTATTGATGATGACCCAATCTCAACTCCCCTTCTGCATATAGCCCTAAAAAACATGAAGCATGCACTCTTGTGAGAAAATTAAGCAGCAATGACGCAATCTCTGGAAAAGTAGAAACTGACCGTTGAAGAGATTCAGACAAGCATCAGCAGGACCTCTATCAAGTGAGAGATACTTCCCAGAAAGGATGCCCATGGCTGAAGGGCTGTAAGCCAATAAGTTTACCCTTGAAAGTTTTCAACAAACATCATGATTAACGATGGGAATTGCGAACAATTTGAAAAGGAGACATCTCATCTTTTGATAATGTTAAATGTATGATTAGGAACGTTTCTTTATCCTGAAGGTCATGAAAAATAAAGTATGATGTCGCACGTGTTTGCCCAGAGCATCTTTTCTGTAGCCATACAGATGTCTAGCTTGCGGAACAACTAAATGAATGGTTCGTGCAATGAACACAGAGATTACTTTAGATTTAGTGACCATATGTAAAAATAACATCCTTAAAATAAACAATCTACCCTAAAAAATCCCTCCTTTTCTTAACATCATCGCATTACGTATTTGCATTTGCAAAACTATGTAGAATTTGGAAATTATAGAAGGATATGCACTAATTCAATTTAGATGTTCAGATTTAATTAGAACTCTTCGTTTAATATTGAAACTTAAACCGAGACAAACGAAAGCACATTGTTGCTGCCTGCTGGCACATAACCATCAGATGGCTCATAATGACAGCATTAGCTCCAGCAAAATTGTTACATGATATTCTATTTTACCATCAAATCATAATTGTGATGCATGATAGAGACCACGAGGAGTTCATAATTTCAAATTGGAAGACTGCTGATCAACATATTTATGCAATACAGTGGATACCTCTCATGATGATATTGACAGCATTGAGCCATCACTGAATCAAATGTGCGGTGGAGCCAGGTTGTATGAGTTCCAAAAGTAAAGATGCTCAGCTATGCTTATTTTTCATCGTATATAAAAGGTGGAGGAGAGGGAGAGAGCACAATGAAGAGAGAAGCAGCAGCCTCAATATTTTTAATCAGAGTTAAACCAAATACCACCTGCACAGATACTATCCTGGGATGGACAGATCCACATTGCGCAACGTGTAGGAACTTTATAAGACCATATAGTGTTTCATTACTAAGCCCAACGTATCTTATCTGCAAATGATATGCTTTACTCCATCAACAAATTAAGTACAGTTCCATTACAATTTAAGTCTGACTACAAATTACACTATTGTATATCATCTCTACCTTACCAGCATCAATGGCTTTGGGCTAAAGCACTATGTTGTTCATCAATACTCACAGATGAATAATTTCGGGTTTGGTCATAATCAGTTTCTCCAAACAAAGGAACATAGCTGTAAGAAAAATCATGAGAAGGTTGAAAAAGATATTCATGAATAGTTTTTAATTTTAATTCTTTGGGAGATTAATACAAAGTTATTCCCGCAGCTGCTAAAGATGTAAATTTCTAATATGAAAAAAAGGATAAAAGGGAATTGTAACAATTGTTACTCTCTGATTGAAGATATAATAATAAGAGCAAACATACAAACCGATCAGGCCAATGAGTTTCATACAAGTCAATGTAGTCACTTTGCAGATGTAACAAACTGCAATACATTTTGCTTTATGAGGTTAATACTAAATAATCAACTGTAGACTGCAAAAGTAGCACTTCAAATCCAAAGCATTACAATAGAAAACTGCAATGACGCCTATTAGAAGAAATCAGCAAAAGTCAGAAATTTAGGTGAAACAAGAAACATATTCAACAGGTGAAACGTGGAATGGAAGAGATAAACGAAAATGAAAAATAAAGTTCAGCATAACCTGTTGTCAATTACCTCAGTCATATTCCAGCTGCCCAGGCTCTCAGGTCCATTACGAATCCAAGTCATATGTCCAGATGGTCCACTAACCTATCCCCATACCATTCAAAAAAAAATTTAGAAAGTATACTCGGGCAGCCAATTCATTGATAAGCAAATAATCAAATGCCATTATAATCCTTATATAGTCTGAGAAACTAAGACAATAATTAACACTCTTTTGTTCATTGTATATGGCTTTCTGCTGCTAAGCAACCATTTACTATTAACTTGTAGGATGGGATATCGAAATATCAATACATACAGGTAAATAATGTCTAATCTCATCCCCCGTGTGAGTATATCAGAGTTTCTTACATTATTCAAGTCTTGTGCCACTTTTTTCTTAATGGGACTAAATTAACATAGATTTCTGCATGGCAAGCTCTACAAGTTGAGTGGAGTACATCATTAACGAGTTGAGCTTTCTCAGAACATCTTTTTAATCAGCTGCCGAAGATTTTAAGCTACCTGAATATATAAAATGCAATAAAGCACTAGATCAATCTTCATTTTGAATCCACTGAATCTTCAAAGATAAACACAAGGTCAGCTCACATTGATAGCAAAAATATAATCTATGCTCAGTATGAGCTTCATCATACACATAACAAAAAATTATGAGATTTTCTTTTCGTATATACTTAGAATACTCAAAGTTAAGTATTCTGGTACATAGTATGCATTTTAACCAATTAATTGTAAACCAGTAAGACCTTTGTAGCAATGATTACATGTTCGCGAGACATTTTTGGACTTCAAATCCAACGGCCAAAGTACTCCTCACTTCTTCCTTGAGTTTCTGCACGCTGCGGCACTAGATACCTGACAATCGGAAAACAAAAATTGAAGCCGAACATGCCAAACATTTCGCCAGAATCATAGAAATTGTCAAATTGATTCCAGAATTGAAGGCTTTGTCGAGGAGTTGAAAGGATTCTGGCAATGTATTTTGTTGCTCGCCGAAAGTCATGGTCCCAGTGTTGATTATCATAAAAATGTAATGAAATTTGAAATTCCGAATAGAAATAGTAAATAGGAATTGACAAAAAAGAAAAAACCTTAGCAGAGTCTTGAGATTGTCGTATCGGGAGCGAGGGCAGTGTTGAATCACTTGTACAGAGCATAAAGACAAAATTCGACGGTATTATAATAATAACAAAAGGCATTTTTTGCTATCAATGCAAAATGGAGATGCGGGGGATCGAACCCCGTGCCTCTCGCATGCAAAGCGAGCGCTCTACCATTTGAGCTACATCCCCAACTTTGGGTAATAATAACTAACACATATATATGGTTATGTTTATCTTCCTTAAAATGACATTCTCCCTTACGTTTTTTCAACTACATATTCACGCTATAATTAGGGCTCATTTGAGTCACCTTTTTCTAAAATGAAAATAAAAAATATAACCCTACACAAGAAATAGAAATTTAAAATTAATGGTTTGATATGATGAATAACGATTATATTTTTCATTTTTAAAAAAGAAAAATGTAACTCAAACAGGGCTTAAATTTGAGCTTCCAACTTATTTAAAAACACTCGAACTTATCAATCTAAGTTAAAATAATGCCAAAATATTAACTATTCAGTTTCAATCAATTTTCGGCTATCTAAATCGAACCATTTCTAAGTGATTTTCAGTTTGGTTTAAATTGAAATATTGATTTCGCAGGGGCTAAATCAGCTAAACTTCAGCAATTTATGACAAAACACCAATGTATGCTGATTGTGGATATTGCAAATGCAAAAATTAATCCTAAGAAAACTTCCACCGTCACTCAGAATTCGTATACTCTGCCTCAGTACTATTCTTTTATTGCGCAATAATCAAGTCAGCAACAACAATGGCAGTCATTTAGAAGCAGCTCTATCAAGTGAAGAACATCATCAAGTAGAACACTGAACTATAAAGTTCACAAAAAAGCCATTCTAAAGAAAAATTGCCAAAACATTTATTAACACGGATTTCATGGACTGAGATATATCAAAAGATTGATCAAACGGTAACAGCTAGTGTCCCTTGTTCAAACAGAACCACAGGCAATTAAAATCGAGCCCACTGCACCGACCTTCACCACTCATACAGGCATCTTCAACATTTGAAAACAGAGCACAAAATGACATTAGGATCATAACCAACTGAATTTAAAAGATTAGTTCTTTATAAATTATAAGTCAAATGATAATCAAAGTCGATCCACAAATTACAGAAAAGGAAATTAGGGTATGTTTGGTTTAGATTTTACAATTCTACAGTAAATCAATTCTTATTTTTCAACCACACATTCTTCAATAAAATAATATTTTACATCACATCAATATTTTTTTCTTCTATTTCAACCACACATTTCTCATCATATCACTATTCAAAATCAATTCTTCCTCCAAAAAATCTAAACAAACAAGCTCATACTGTCATTTTCCCCTAAAACTACGATTTTACTTTGCTCTTGTATTAATCCTAAGAAAACTTCCACCCAAACTCAGAATTCGTATACTCTGCCTCAGGACTATTCTTTTATGGCGCAATAATCAAGTCAGCAACAACAATGGCAGCCATTTAGAAGCAGCTCTATCAAGTGAAGAACATCATCAAGTAGAACACTGAATTATAAAGTTCACAAAAAAGCCATTCTAAAGAAAAATTGCCAAAAAATTTATTAACACGGATTTCATGGACTGAGATATATCAAAAGATTGATCAAACGGTAACAACTAGTGGCCCTTGTTCAAACAGAACCACAGGCAATTAAAATCGAGCCCACTGCACCGACCTTCACCACTCATACAGGCATCTTCAACATTTGAAAACAGAGCACAAAATGACATTAGGATCATAACCAATTGAATTTAAAAGATTAGTTCTTTATAAATTATAAGTCAAATGATAATCAAAGTGGATCCACAAATTACAGAAAAGGAAATTACCCAAATAGAAAAGCACGTAACATCTAGTTCTTGAATTGCATAATGTTAGAATAACTGGTTAATGACTTTAAGAAATAGACTCAGATAATTAATAAATAAGTTCCGTATCACAGAAAAAAATAAAATTAAGCATTTAATCAACCAAACATCTGAACATCAAATCTGCCAGAAATAATACATAAAAAACTCTAGAACTCTTGAGAAGCAGACCCAATCTCTTTGTCTTTTCCTCCAGCTTTCTTTGGCAACAAATTCTGATGTATGTTAGGCAAAACCCCACCATTTGCAATTGTAACATTTCCCAGAAGCTTGCTCAATTCTTCATCGTTCCTTACAGCCAGTTGTATATGCCTAGGCACAATCCTGTTCTTCTTGTTGTCCCTGGCAGCATTTCCCGCAAGCTCCAAAACCTATATCATCAAAACCAATGAATAAAATCCCAAACTCAAGAAATGTACGAGTCGATAACAAATAAAAACCCTAACCCACCTCAGCAGCAAGGTATTCGAGAACAGCCGAGAGGTAGACAGGGGCACCAGCGCCGACACGCTGGGCGTACTTTCCCGCCTTGAGGAATCGAGCGATTCTACCAACGGGGAATTGGAGGCCAGCCTTACTAGATCGGGATACGGATTTCGTGGCCTTTGGCTTCCCTCTGCCGCCCTTGGTGGAGGCTCCGCCAGTTGAACTCATTTTTTAAGATTTGTGTTTAACTGCAAACCCTAGAAAGGAAATGAAATTGGAATCGAAATTTGTGAAAAACGCCAAGATTTTATGGAGGTAGAGAGGTGTGCACAGGGTTTATATAGGAATTTGCTGACTGGGGTGTTAGAATTTGATTGGTGAACTGGGGTGTGGTGCAGATCGATGACGTGGCGTGAAAATTGAAAACGAGGGTTGTAAATTTGAATTGTACTTTGAAATTAAAATTCGCGCGTGAAATGCAGCGCCTAAAAGCATGTCACTTATATTCGTCAATTTTAACTTATTACTTATCCTGATTATGTTAAAAAGATAAGTAAAATAGACAAGAATAAAAATAACGAACTCCTCTTTCCCCCATTCAAACCCAAGCTTCTCCGAAATGGGGTGAATAAGGTAAAGAAGACGAGTGTTGTGATTTGACCCAAATTCTAGTAGGTATTGGTCTATTAGAGTCTAAATTTGAGTGGTTCTGACGAGATCAAAATTATGGACCGGAGAAAAAGTCGTCGCATTTTCGCTAGTCTGTCACTAGTTGGACGCTCGAGCGAGCCCGGCAAAAAAAACCCGAAACTTGGTTGCTCACTTAGCGCTGCCTTACCGTTGTCGCTCGAGCGACGGACTTATCCGCCTAGGCCTATTTTCGTTTTTTGATGCGATTTTTGACTCCTATTATTCTACAACTTGTTTTCTAGGGTTCTAGCATGACTTGTGTATAAATTAACAAGATTTATAAAATATCTTAAGAGTTTTAGATTTCAATCGAGTGCATTGAGATCCTGTAAATACAATTACTATTGATTATAGGGGCTGTCTGTTTCCAATTTTTTAAAGCAAAAAAATTGATTTTTTTACCCTTTTTTTTCAAACTCAAGGGCTCCACCTGAGAGAAAGCAGTCCAAAATTGCGGCTGAAGGCATTAACAATGGTTGGAATTTTGATTTTGAGCAGAGACAGACAGAGCCATAGTAGACTTCTCCTCTTTCGCACGTAGTTTTTCCTGTATTGAGTTTCCAAGTAAATCTCGGTGTTTATTTTATTATCGTCATTATTTTGCGATCCAAATTGATAACAGCAAGGAGTTTAGGAAAAAAGAAAGTATGAGAGAAGTGGGGTGGGGCAATGGAGAACATAGTAGGTCGGCTAGAGCAACTCCAATCGAATGTCAAAATAGCGCAAAATTAGTGCTTCAATAGGACAAAACCACTTCACATTGCTAAGTTTAACATAATTTGAACTTAATGGGTGTTTGTCATTGATTTAGTCCATTGGGATTGTTTGAAAGATGATGAATGGTGTTTATTGATGAAATTGTGATTTAGAATTCCTTATATTGGAATTTGGTTCAAGGTGGAAATTTGTTGTGGTTTTACCCAAATTCTAGTAGGTATTGGAGTCTAAATTGGAGTGGTTCCGAAGATATCAAAATTACGGACCGAGGAAAAATTCGCCGCATTTCGCTAGTCTGGTGCTAGCTGGACACTCGAGCGAGTCCGGTAAAAAACAACTCGAGACTTGTCGCTCATCGCTGCCCTGCCTCTCAAGCGACGGAGTTGTCACTCGCCTATCGCCCGCCCAGGCCCATTTTAACGCGATTTTTGACTCATATTTGTGTACAACTTGTTCTCTAGGTTCATATATATATACATATACATATACATATACATATACATATACATATACATATGATACGACTTGTATAGAAATTAACAAAATTCATACAACATTTTGAGAATTTTAGATTTCAATTGAGTGCAATAAGATCTTGTAAACACAGTTACTATTGATTATAGTAGATTTCTCCTACTCTGGTCGTGGTTTTTTCCTATATTTGGATTTACATGTAAATCTTGGTGTTTGTTTTCTTCTAATTTATTTTATTATCATCATTATCTTGCAATACAAACTCATAACAAAGAGAATTTTATGAAAAAAGTATGAGGGAAGTGGAGTGGGGCAATGGAGAACATAGTAGGTCGGCTAGAGCAACTCCAATTGAATGTCAAAAAAGCGCGAAATTATTGCTTCAATAGGACCGTATGTATTTACGCCAAATTGAAGTAAGGAATAGTTGTAACCTTTTTCATTTGGTATAGTATATACAATTCTAATTATTTCTTATTTTATCCTTCATTTTGTGATACGACAAAATTTTAATTAATATGATATTCATTTACTACTTAATGATTTAATTTTACTTATATTTATTTTAATTTAATTAATATTTTTAATAAATTATACTCAAGTAGTGATTATTTTAATTTAATTAATATTTTTAATAAATTATACTCAAGTAGTGAATAATAATTATTGAATACGTTAAAATAAAATTACTTATTAAAATCCAAAAGCTACAAATTTGTCAATACAAATTAAGAGCTTGTTTGGTTTAGATTTTTTGGAGGAAGAATTAATTTTGAATAGTGATATGATGGGAAATGTGTGGTTGAAAAAGAAGAAAAAAATATTGTTGTGATGTAAAATATTATTTTATTGAAGAATGTGTGGTTGAAAAATGAGAATTGATTTACTGTATAATTGAAAAATTCAAACCAAACAAGCCATAAGAAGAAATTAACAATACAACAATATGAATATTGAAAAGTAAAATACAACATAATAAGTGTAATTTTTAAGTTGTGATGTTAAATGATAGGAATACACTCGATGGGTGCAATATTTTAATTAATAAAATATAATTTTAGTAGTAAGAGAATATGTAATTAAATAATTTTTTAAAATAAATTAATTGTTGAGAATTATAAAATAAGGAAAGAAAGGGAATATTTTTTTATACGTAACATTTTGCGTAATGAGTTGGAGATGACCAGGTAATATGATGTGAAAGTCGTATCATTTTGGTGAAATGGGTTGATTAAAATGTCTAAATTGAGCATCAATTAATTGAACAAATAAATTGAATATCTGAAATTTAAAAGGAAAATTGCAACATACGCTCACGTAGGTAGTAATCAAAATAAATTATATAATATATACTACTACTTTTAAACATTAATAAGAGCTCGTTTGGTATCGATTAAAATCCAATTAAATTTGAAAATATAGTCGTTATTGGGTCTCACTCGTCTAATAAAAGTCAACAATAACGGCTAATTTTTTCAATTTTAATCCGATTTTAATCTCTACCGAACATACCCTAAATATATCCATTCATGTGACCTTCATATATCTCTATGAAAGATGCGAATATGAAAGCACTCATTAAAAATGCCAGAACGTCTATGAAAGAAAGGGAATATTTTTTTATGCGTAACATTTTGCGTAATGAGTTGGAGATGACCAGGTAATATGATGTCAAAGTCGTATCATTTTGGTGAAATGGGTTGATTAAATGTCTAAATTGAGCATCAATTAATTGAACAAATAAATTGAATATCTGAAATTTGAAAGGAAAATTGCAACATACGCTCACGTAGGTAGTAATCAAAATAAATTATATAATATATACTACTACTTTTAAACATTAATAAGAGCTCATTTGGTATCGATTAAAATCCAATTAAATTTGAAAGTATAGCCGTTATTGGGTCTCATTCGTCTAATAAAAGTCAACAATAACGACTAATTTTTTCAATTTTATTCCGATTTTAATCTCTCCCAAACGGACTCTAAAATTTGGCATGTTTCGTATAGGCAGACAACTCGTGTCATAGAAGGAGAGCGATTCATTTCAAATAAGAATTCCCATCAATTTTTTTACTAGCTTATAAATTTTGTCGAAGATCGATGTGACAATTTGAAATTTAAAGTTTTACATTATATTCATTTTTCAAATTGCATACGAGTGTTTTCGACCTTCTCTGTGGTGATGAATTGGACAATTTTAATGCTCTCTATTAAACTTAACACACCAGAAATTTTAACCAGCCCTTAACTACAACAAAAAGAGAGTGAACACTCGAATTCCCTGTAAACACTTTTTCGGTCGAGCCCCGTTGCATCGATCTTGCCAGTGCGATTTATCTCTCTTGTGTGGATTGCAGACTACTGCACATGGAGTGGGGTTTACCCAGTACACACTCACGGATAGCGGCTGCGGGTTCCTACGTCAAACAAAAAAAAAAAAAGAGCAATCACATTATATAACTTGATGAGGACTCTAAAAGGAACATCTGTATTTTATTTTTTTTGAAATTATAGCAAACGATAATCATTTAAATAATTTATTTTTAAAGATTACAAAGACGCCAATAATTTACATCGTTTCCTAGTTGACTATAATGCTTGACCTGACCATGTAATAACAAGTCATGCCCAATTGTTTATTGGGAAATTGCTCAACCATGAAGCAGTAGTTGGCTCCAGTTAGACCCTTGCACAAAGTTTATTGAAAAAAAATTGCATTCATACTATTCTATATTATCTTTAGGTTTACACTTCTTTTTCAAGGTAACTAGATAGATACTGTCTATTTTTTGTACTATTAGTCCCTAACTACTATTTCCTTCTAAAAATGTGTTAAATATTTAAAATAAAACAAAGGAAAACTCATTTTCTCTTTGAACCCTGTTGATCCCCTCCAATTAAGGCTAAGCGCAGTCTCTTACCTTTCGACGGGTAGGGTAGGGTAGGGACGACGAGAGTGAGGGAATGTGCCGACTGGGTGGATTGGTGATTGGGAGAAGAAAAATTATTATATTGAGCTCCAGTTTGAGTCATATTTTGATTAGAAATTGTATTTTAGAATATCCAGGGAATGTGCATTTGAAAAATGAGTTTTTAAAAAAATTAACTTTTGAATAAAAAATGAGGGCCAAACATAAATTGAGTTTTCTCAACCACCTATTATATTTCTATTCTAAATCAATGTTAACCACATGATATTTGAAAATGATGAAGTCCGACTCAAGTTTTACAGAAACTGAAGGTCGAAACTCAAAGACTTATAATATAAACTTCTCAAAAAATAAAAATCAAACTGGCTAAGTAACAAATTGAAATAGAGGAACAAATTGATGCATATGAACATGAAAATGACCAAAATTTAGATGAAAAACTGATCGATCTCATTAAATACAAGGAACCGAATTTGAAGATTAATCCCAACGACCATTATGAACATTGCAGAAAATCACAAAAAATATGTACACAGATTTCTTTGATCGTGTTTTATAAGTGATGAAAGGAACTAGACGGTATATTACACAAGAATTTTACTCACTTTCCTTCTTTACGACCGTTCAATAGTATCTAATCCCATCAAAGTTTAAGCCCTTCCTCTTGTTCTAAAGGATTTACAAGAGAATTGTACTTCTTGAAACATTCCAAGTCAGAAGGAACAACTCCTTTAAGACTTTTCAGATTAGCCTTAGCTCCATGAGATAAAAGATGCATTGCAACTTGTACATGTCCTGCCTCGACTGCTCGTAGAAGAGGCGTATAGCCAGTGCCGTCGACTAGATCAACCCGAGACCCATGGCTAACCAAAATCTTCACACTTTCAATATGACCCTTAAAAGCAGCTCTATGCAAAGGGGTCCAGCCATATTGATCCCTTCCATTCACTTTTCCCCCTTGAGCTAAACAACTTTTCATAGTATGAACATCATCAATTCTTGCAGCCCTATGTAACATATCCCCTAACTGTAACATATCATATAGGTGCGAATTACCCTTATCGACTGCTAGAGAAAAGGCGTTCTTTCCTTCTTTAGTCAAAGCATATTTGGCGAAAAACGAGTGGTTTAGCAACAATTCGACTGCTTCAACACACCCTTCGTGCGCAGCAAAATGGAGCGGCGTCCATCCATTCGAGTCGGTAATATCAGGATCACTTCCTATAGAAAGAAGAAATTGAAGTGCTTCAACATGTCCATGAATTGCTGCTACATGAAGGGCTGTTTGGTTTTGAGAATTTACTGAATTCAAATCGATATCCACATAGCCTAAACACAAGATTTCCATTAAATCGACCTGTCCCGAAGCTGCGGTTTCGTGTAAAAATCTGTCAAAATTGTTGTCTATTGTAGAACCTGATTCAATCAAAACCTGAACAGAATCAACATTTCCAGATTTAACAGCCAGGGACAAGGCAGAATCTCCCTCTAAATCCCTTTCATTTACATCTGCACCAGCCTCGATCAGGCCAGAAACGAAGTATGAATTCCCATTCTTTGCAGCAAATCTAAGCAAAGAATTTAGCTGAGAGTCGTCACACCAAGAAATTGCTTTTGAAAACAGAAAATTCATTTCCAGGGACTTGTTTGAAGGCGAAAGAAGAAATTCAACAACATGGGGTCCAACAAATGAGATTGGTAGAGTAGCATCTTTGAATATATGCGGTCCGGGCTTCGAAAACAGTCGCCGGAGATCATCCTGATGGGCTTTTCCGGTCGGCAGCATTGATGATCGAACAAGGACCGTCTCCGGCGGCATCGATAGCGGCGGCTGATCACACGGCTGATTCAGAAAGACAGTGAAAGACGCAGTTGAGAGAGGTGGGATGAGAGAGAAGCACTGTGAAAATGAAAAATTTGATGGATTGGATGTAGTGAGAGAAACTGCTACAGACATGGTGTGCATCAGATTGGTTAACGTGAAGGTGATGGAGCATTTCTGGCCCTTGATGAAGAACAGATTTAGTTCTTGAACGTCTGATTTGATCAATCTGTCCATGGATTCCTGCCTGAAAACAAACACTGAATTGAGCTGAAATGGGATTGTTTCTGAATATCTGATTAAGAAGATGAAGAAAATTGATTTTGATGGGTTGATTAAAAATCTATAACTAAATATTAAATAATCATTCTTTAAGAATTTTTAAGGGCCAGCAGTGACTTGGCTGAAGCATATTTCAAAATTGGACAACATTTTTACCAGTCTCTTCAATAAAATAATTATTTAAAAAAAAACACATCTTTTTTGACCCGGCCAGACCACTAGTTGCATATTTAATAGTCTCGACTATACATAAAAATGTGTTTGGTATTGAGACTCGAGTCACACTAGTCCATAGATGACCAGAATTGAGGCTGCTGGTACATTGTATGATGCAGAGCATCGTTGAATATGGAGTGGCTGTGTTTTACAAGTGATACTTCGAAGTAAAGGTCGTTCGCTTGTAAATTCCTAACTTAACCCCGAGTGATATAGTGCTAAGTTACGCTTTTGCTATCAATTATCAATGACGAAATTAGACATTCAATGATCTCATCACCACTAGAGGATCCAGGATCAGAGGTAAGCACGAGCAAAGGATATTTTTTTTTACATATCCAGCACGGGTCGTCGGGTTTTGAATAAGTCGGTGCCCCTCACTTTGATAATTGAG
This sequence comes from Fraxinus ornus, assembly GCA_903798235.1. Taxonomy (NCBI): domain Eukaryota; kingdom Viridiplantae; phylum Streptophyta; class Magnoliopsida; order Lamiales; family Oleaceae; genus Fraxinus; species Fraxinus ornus. The sequence continues at coordinate 2,585 of CAIGRF010101749.1, read as the reverse complement.
ACTCTCCCTCAATGAACTATTAACGATAAAACATATTTTGTCGTCGAAAACAGTTTGGATCAATATGTGGAATTTCAACGGCGATCTTTTGAATAGCTGAAACTAAATTTCTTGTAGTGACAAATTTAATTATGTTATGATCGGCTAGATATAAGTATTTTTTATCATATATTTTTCAATATTTGACACAGACTATTGAATAACGAATAACGAAACAGATAAAAACTATTAAGTTCACTTTATCGAAGTTGTCATAATTGCTTGCATGTCTAGAAACTTAAACGTCAAAAAAGTTATAATAATCACAACAAGGAAAAAGGGCTAAATGATAGTTTATGTTCCAAAAAAGTTGAATTCATCAACAATGGTTTAGGACATGATATTTCATTATAAGTAAACTTTTAAGATTGGAAACAATGCCTTTAAGAATAACAGTTTATGTCTTTTCTTCTGTCAATGCCCGGAAAGATAAAAGCCAAAATTGCACAAAGAATGTGGCCTGTTGTGTGTCATCTACTAACAACAAAAAAATAAATAAACAAATTGTTCCATTCATTGTCTTTAACCATATTTTATAGAAAGGTCTTGTTCCTACAAATTGCTTTCTTGGGCTGATGACAAAAACAGTTCAAAAAATGAAATTAAGAATTTACCTAAAAATTAATTATACGATGGCCCGACTATACGTTACGAGGTGGAACATTAAGACAAACGAATATCATTCTGTGGTCGATCGATGTTATTTTTTCAAGTCTCGTTGTTGCTCGTTCGTGCGAGTATGAGAAAAAAATGTCATTTCTATTAATATAGAAGGTTGAAAATATTGGGCAACACAAAAGAAACAGTGACAGGGCTCTCTTAGTTTTGGACTGGGCCCATTGATTTCCCAGCTGCTGGGCTTCCAGAATCCATAAAGAATAAAGAGAGTCCTTTCTGTATTTTGTAAATGGGCTCAAAAGTTAATGGGCATGACAATTCATTGCAAGCAAATGCTTACATAGAGTGACCATGGCCCAGGCCGGCCTCCGAGCTCGTGAGAAATCCCAGTCCACGAGCAGTTCAAAATCGTTTCAATTTGAGCCCATTAATCGAGTTGAGCTTAAATTTTCGCTAGCCTAATCGAGCCGAATCTAGCCCTTGTTTGGGCTCCATTTTTTTTCTAAAGAAAATGCATTTTGAAATAAGTAAAAAGTTAGAGAATATATGGTTAAAAAATAAGATTTTTTTTTTCGATTTACGTGTTGATGCTACCAAAAATCGTACCTGGTGAGATTGGAGCTTCACGATTGAGATAAAAGTTAATGGGCATGACAATTCCTTGCAAGCAAATGCTTACATAAAGTGACCATGGCCCAGGCCGGCCTCCGAGCTCGTGAGAAATCCCAGTCCACGAGCAGTTCAAAATCGTTTCAATTTGAGCCCATTAATCGAGTTGAGCTTAAACTTTCGCTAGCCTAATCGAGCCGAATCTAGCCCTTGTTTGGGCTCCATTTTTTTTCTAAAAAAAATGCATTTTGAAATAAGTAAAAAGTTAGAGAATATATGGTTAAAAAATAAGATTTTTTTTTCGATTTACGTGTAAAATTATTTTATAAAAGAATGTATGATTGGAAAATGAGTTTTTAGCCAGTAAAGCAGGTGGGCTTCACGGTTTTGGCCATGGGCTAATTCAATTGAAATTGGTACAATATAGTTCAATTAAGCTTATGGCTACATGAGCTGAACGATATTCTTGATATCGACCGTTAAAGAAAAAGATAGCTTGTTGTGCATCTGCTGCCCAACTCCCAACTGAAGAAGTCATCCTCTTTGTTCCCGTCATGGCAATCGTCATTGTCACCTACAATTATAATTGCCACAATTTTACACAATTTCTTTTAGACCGTGTTTGGTCTCAATTTTTAAAATTTATTATCAACTATACGTTTTAATTATGAGTCTGTTTGTCTCCCATCTTGGAAGAAGGAATAGAGTTTTGAATAGTATTTTTTGGAGAAATATGTAGTTGAAAAGTAAAGTAATTTTGTTGATTTGTGTGTAGAATATTTTAGTAAGTAAATATGTGGTGAAGATTGTTTATGTAACAAACAATGTTTGAGAAAATGGATGACAAACAATGGCCATATAAACCAAACAGAGGCTTAACCCTTAAGTCCCTGTTTGGTGGGGATTAAAATTAATGGTTTAGTAAATTTTGATAGAAATTAATGAAATGTGTAGTTGAAAAATTGTGAAATTCATAAATTATGTGGTTAAAATGAATTGTTAATTTGACTTAAATTAAAATTGAGATCCTTACCAAACAAGGGCTAAATGTAATGTAAGTCCCCGTTTGATTCACATAATTTTTTCATTCTCATTCTTCTACTCATTTCTAACCACATATTTTTTAATAAAATAATATTTTTCATCACATCAATAATTTTTTCTTCTTTCTTAACCACATATTCTCCATTAATCTACTATTCTAAAATACATTCTTCCAAAATAATGTGGCTCAAACACACAATCTTTGGAAAGAGTTTTGCTTACAAAAAAAGGGCGCCAAGTGGTGCCCCTATAGGTGGGGGCATTATTTGCACAAT
>CAIGRF010101715.1:3357-13678 GCA_903798235.1 Fraxinus ornus | reverse complement strand
TATAATTTCACGTTATATAAAACGTGTGACAGGCTACAAGTGCTATGACCCTTCCAAGAAAAGAACATGTGTAAATATTGACAACACTTTCTTTGAAAACATGTGACAGGCTACAAGTGCTATGACCCTTCCACGAAAAGAACATGTGTAAATATTGACAACACTTTCTTTGAAAACACCCCATACTTCCAAAAGACCTCTATTAAGGGGGAGAATAGACATGAAGATTGCTTTTTAGAGTTCGATATCTCTCCAATTGAGTCTATCTCGCCTACCTCTCCACCTAAGACTATTCCACCTTCTAATTCTAATATGCCATCGACAGGACGAAACTTAAATTCGGGGGGAGACGTGAGAAAACAAAGTGATAAGGAGATACTAGTTTATTCAAAGAAGCCAAAATCAAGGAATAAAGAGAATCTCACATCTGAAGCGCTAAGAGAATCTGAACCGATGATAGCTCCAGATCCTCATAATATTAACTTACCCATTGCTCTCAGAAAGCAAACTCGATTGTGTAATCTTTACCCTATTTCAAGATTCGTGTCTTATAATGTTCTATCTCTAGGATTTCGTGATTTTACATCTCACCTTGAAGGTACAAAAATCCCAAGAAATGCCCAGGAATCCCTAGAAAATTCCAATTGGAAAGATGCAGTATTGGAGGAAATGCGAGCATTAGAGAAAATAAAACTTGGGAGGTGATAGACTTACAAAAAGGAAAGAAACCAGTTGGATACAAACAGGTCTTCAATTTGAAAAAACAAAGCTGATACGACAATAGAACGGTACAAAGCTTGGTTGGTGGAAAAGGGTACACACAAAGATATGGCATCGAATACAGAAACGTTTGCACGGGTGGAAAAACTAAATACAATTCAAGTTCTACTATCATTAGCAGCCAATTTGGACGCCACTTCAATAGCTGGACATTAAAAATGCATTTCTAAATGGAGAATTGGAAGAAAAAGTCTTCATGACACTACCACCAGGTTTTTGCAGAATGACTGAAAAAATTGGGTATGTAAACTAGAGAAGTCTCTAAATGAACTCAAACAGTCATCAAGGGCTTAGTATGACAAATTTGCAAAGACTAGGGTAATCAGATAATACTATGTTTCTCCAACAATTTGACAATGGGACTAAGATAGTTTTGATTGTATATGTCGATAACATAACCCTAATAGGAGACAATGTAGTGGAGATGGAAAGACTAAAAAAAGAGCTTAGCTACTGAATTTGAGCTAAAGGATCTAGGATAAATGCGATACTTCTTGGGAATAGAAGTTGTGAGATCGAAAGGGGGAACTAGTGTTTCACAACGGAAATACGTTCTTGACCTCCTAACTGAAACTGTCATGGTAGGATGTAAACCAAACGATACATGTGTGGATGTAGGAAAGAAAACTGAAGAGGTCGGAAACCCAGTAGAGATAGATACCAAAGACTAGTTGGAAACCCATTAGAGACATACACTTCATAAAAGAAATGTAGAAAAGGAAAGAAATATTTGTAATTATAGAGAATTATTAGCTGTTAATGAGAATAAGTCAATGGTGTAAATTAGGAATTAATTAGTACAGCTAAATAGCTAACTTTTAGTCAGTTTCCTGTTTATTTTCCTGATTTTATGTATTCTCCTCTATAAGAGAAATCTGTGTAACCTTTTACATAATAGAAAAAAATACAGAAAAGATTTCATGGTATCAGAGCCATCCTAAAAGTTTTTTTTAAAATTCTTTTTTTTCTGCTTCGACCGCTTATGGCTGAGATAACCTCAAACCCGCCTCTTACAACCAGTCCTCCAACACAAACCCAAACCCAAACCCCCAATACCTATGCTCATCCGGTCCAAATTACCACTATTCGCCTTAATGGTGATAATTATTTACGGTGGTCTCAATCAGTTCGGATGTATATTAGAGGGAGAGGGAAGATTGGATACCTGACTGGAGAAAAGAAGGCACCAGCAACAGAGGATCCAACATACGCGACCTGGGATGCAGAAAATTCGATGGTGATGACTTGGCTTGTGAACTCCATGGATGAGGATATTAGTTCCAATTATATGTGTTACTCCACAGCCAAGGAACTCTGGGAAAATGTGAATCAAATGTACTCTGACTTGGGAAACCAGTCTCAGGTCTATGAATTGACTCTGAAACTTGGTGAAATCCGGCAAGGACAGGACTCGGTAACCAAGTATTTCAATTCATTAAAACATATTTGGCAAGATTTGGATCTGTTCAATGATTATGAATGGAAATCCACAGAAGATGCCAAATATTACAACAGTATTATTGAGGCTTCTCGTATTTACAAGTTTCTTGCGGGACTCAACGTGGAGTTTGATGAGGTTCGGGGGCGGATCATTGGCAGGAAGCCACTTCCTCCAATTGGCGAGGTGTTTGCTGAGGTTCGAAGAGAAGAGAGCCGCAGACATGTAATGCTAGGAAAGAAGACAACTGACGGGCTTGTTGAAAGTTCTGCCCTTCTTAGTACCGATGCTGCTGCTAATAAAACAACCAGATTTCAGCAAAAAACTGAAGAGAAGCCACGGGTCTGGTGTGACTATTGCAACAAACCACGTCATACCCGAGAAACATGCTGGAAAATCCACGGAAAACCGCCAAATTGGAAGAGCAGCAAACCTGGTGATAAAAATACCCGGTTGATTCCTAATGCAAATGAAGCCGAGACAGGTCCCTTCACCAAAGAGCAGATGGATCATCTTCTGAAACTACTAAAACCCAATTACTCACCAAGTAGTATTCCTACTGTTTCTCTTGCACAAACAGGTAGCACACCCAATGCCTTTTCTTCTTGTTCATATTATGCTCCTTGGATCATAGATTCAGGAGCTTCTGATCATATGACCAACCTTTCAAATTTGTTTTGCACTTACTCACCATGTTCTGGCCTTGACAAAATAAGAATTGCAGATGGTACTTTCTCATCAATAGCAGGGAAAGGTTTGATTAAATTATCTGAAGAACTAAACCTTAATTCTGTTCTCCATGTTCCCAAGTTAGCTTGTAATCTTTTGTCTGTGAGTAAAATAACTAAAGATTCTAATTGCCGAGTGATTTTTTGTGATTCTTACTGTGAATTTCAGGACCAGACCTCGGGGAAGAAGATTGGCAGTGCTAAGTTGATTGGTGGCCTTTACTACTTTGATGAGGATTTCTCTGGGAATAAAGAGGCTCAGGGCCTTAGTAGTGTTAGTTCTAATTCTGCTTATGAACAAATAATGCTTTGGCATTTAAGACTGGGACATCCTAGCTTCCCTTATCTTAAACATTTGTTTCCTACTTTATTTAAGGGTTTGGATTTTTCATCATTTTATTGTGAAAGTTGTTGCTTATCTAAGAGTCATCGTAATACTTATTCGCCAAAACCTTATATTCCTTCAAAACCATTTTATTTAATACATAGTGATGTTTGGGGACCTTCAAGAGTCACTACTATTTCAAAGAAAAAATGGTTTGTCACGTTCATAGATGATCACACTCGTCTATGTTGGGTTTACCTAATGAGTGAAAAATCCGAAGTTGAAAAAATTTTCAAAGATTTTTACACAATGGTTGAAACTCAATTCCAAAAGAAAATTAGGGTTCTTCACAATGATAATGGAACTGAATACTATAACGGTATTTTGGAAAATTTTTTGAAAGAAAAAGGTATTCATCACCAGTCCACTTGTGTAGATACTCCTCAGCAAAATGGGATTGCTGAAAGAAAAAATAAACATTTACTTGAAGTAACACGTGCTATAATGTTTTCGATGAATATTCCAAAATATCTTTGGGGAGAAGCTGTTTTAACAGCAACTTATTTAATAAACAGGATGCCTACACGTGTTTTAAAATATAACACACCTCTACAATGTTTTAAAAAATGTTTTCCCTTCTCTAGAATGCAATCAGATTTACCTCTAAAGGTTTTTGGCTGTACTGTCTTTGTTCGTATACCTAATAACACTCAGTCCAAACTTGATCCTAAGGCAGAAAAATGTGTGTTCATAGGGTATGCCTCCAATAAAAAGGGATATAAGTGCTATAATCCTCAAACAAGGAAAATTTATGTGAGTATGGATGTCTCATTTTTTGAAAATAAATCCTACTTTCACAAAAATTCTCTTCAGGGGGAGAATGAGGTAATGGAAGAAAATTTTTCAGATTTATCTCCAAATTTTTCAGATTTATCTCCAAATCCTTTACCAAAAGTAATTTTGACTACTATACCTCATTCCTCTCTTCCTACCATTTCCGACCTTCAAAGTCAGGAACAATGTGTGAATAGTGAAGGAAGTTCTGGTAATATAATGCCGAACATTATTGTATCTGAAATAGGGGGAGAATCACTACTGCAGTCAAATCAAAATGATTCTAACACTGAGCTTCTGGTTTATAATCGGAGAAAACATCATCAAAAGAGTCAAAGGCAGCAAGTTACTCTTGGTAATGATCAATCACAACCCTCGGGGATTGGACCTGCAAATATCACAGGTATGTCCAATCCTAACTCATCTTCAGTTCCCATCATTTTCCCTAGCAAAGAATCATCAGATCTTAATATTCCCATTGCTATTAGAAAAGGAATCCGAAATCGCACTAGGAATCCGAGATATCCCATTGCTCAATATCTTTCTTATGACAAACTTTCTCACTCTCATAGGGCATTTACCTCAAAAATCTCACACTTGTTTGTTCCAAGAAACATTCAGGAAGCTCTTGGTGATCCAAACTGGAAATTAGCAGTGATGGAAGAGATGAATGCTCTTAGGAGAAGTGGTACTTGGGAGATAGTTGACTTGCCTAAGGAGAAGAAGACTGTAGGTTGCAAATGGGTCTTTACTGTGAAGTGTAAAGCCGATGGTAGCATAGAAAGGTATAAGGCAAGATTAGTAGCTAAGGGGTTCACTCAAACCTATGGGATTGATTATCAGGATACCTTTGCTCCGGTAGCCAAGATAAACTCTATTAGAATTCTATTATCTTTGGCTGTAAATTTGAACTGGCCATTACACCAATTGGATGTAAAAAATGCCTTTTTAAATGGTGATCTTGAGGAAGAGGTTTTTATGAGTCTTCCACCCGGTTTTGAGAAGAATTTGGGATCAAAGAAAGTTTGTAGACTAAAGAAGTCGTTGTATGGCCTCAAGCAGTCCCCTAGAGCTTGGTTTGAGAGATTTGGAAAATCGGTGAAGAATTGTGGCTATTGTCAAAGCCTAGCTGATCATACCATGTTCTATAAACATGGTAGAGAAGGTAGAGTTGCTATACTAATTGTTTATGTGGATGATATAGTCATGACAGGTGATGACAGTGAAGAACTAGAAAGATTGAAGAAGAGACTTGCAGCCGACTTCGAGATCAAGGATTTAGGGACATTAAAATACTTTCTCGGGATGGAGTTTGCTAGATCCAAAGAAGGTATATTTATGAATCAACGTAAATATGTGCTTGATTTGCTTAATGAAACAGGCTTGCTAGGGTGTAAACCAACGGAAACACCTATTGAGCTCAACCTCAAATTACAGCCTCCTAAACCTGAAGAAGTCCTGGACAGAGAACAATACCAGAGACTTGTTGGAAAACTGATTTACTTGTCGCATACTCGTCCAGATATAGCATTTGCAGTTAGCATGGTTAGTCAATTTATGCATTCGCCTGGTCAAGAACACTTCAATGCAGTCTATAGAATTCTCAGGTATTTGAAAGGGACTCCTGGAAGAGGTTTGTTATTTAAAAATCGTGGGCACTTGCAAGTTGAAGCCTATACTGATGCAGATTGGGCTGGAAGTGTTGTTGATAGACGATCAACTTCTGGCTATTGCACGTTTGTTGGTGGCAATCTTGTTACATGGCGAAGTAAAAAGCAGAATGTGGTGGCGAGAAGCAGCGCAGAAGCTGAGTTTAGATCAGTTGCTCATGGGATTTGTGAGGTGTTGTGGATTAAGAGACTCTTGGAAGAATTGAAAGTTTCTAATCCACTGCCCATGAAAGTGTATTGTGACAATAAAGCCGCCATTTCAATTGCTCATAATCCAGTACTTCATGATAGAACAAAGCATGTGGAGGTCGACAAACACTTCATCAAGGAAAAACTAGAGAAAGGATTGATCTGTATGCCTTACATTCCCACTACTCAGCAAGTTGCAGATGTACTTACTAAGGGGCTTCCTACTGGACAATTCAATGAGCTAATTGGCAAGCTGGCTATGGAGGATATCTTCAAACCAGCTTGAGGGGGAGTGTAGAAAAGGAAAGAAATATTTGTAATTATAGAGAATTATTAGCTGTTAATGAGAATAAGTCAATGGTGTAAATTAGGAATTAATTAGTACAGCTAAATAGCTAACTTTTAGTCAGTTTCCTGTTTATTTTCCTGATTTTATGTATTCTCCTCTATAAGAGAAATCTGTGTAACCTTTTACAAAATAGAGAAAATACAGAAAAGATTTCAAGTATAATTTTTCACTCGGAATTTTTTTTAAATTTTGGATATTTTTGTTCACGTTTGACTTTTATTTTACATGAAAATTGTTTATTAAAATGATTTATTTATTTTTATAATTGGTTATGAAATTTGTTACCATTGCCAAAAAGTAAAAAAAAAAAAAAAGTTTGCTCGAAAACTATTTTTTCATGAAAGTTTAGTGTTCGTTTGACTTCGTTTTACCTGAAAATTGTCTATTAAAGTGAATTTTTTTTTTTACAATTGATTATGAAATTTATTTCCATTCCAAAAAAAATAAAAAAAAAATTGCTCAGAAACCTGGAGGGAAAAGCAATTCCCCAAAACCAAGGAAAATAAGCGTGTGAAGTAATGGATTGGAAAAACTTTTCCCTATAAAATTTGGTTGGTCAAACATGCTAAAACCAAGAACTTCCAAGGAAAATAATCATAATCAAACAGGGCGTTAAATATGCGATTTTTCCTTTTTAACTTTTTTAGGCTAAAAGCAAAGCGGTTAAACCATCTGGTCCGAGCTCTCTCACTCCTCCTGTGTGCCGTGTGCCGTGTGCGTGAATCTGACTAGATGGAACCTCTCTGTCAGCCGATTGGTATGCATTTTTTCCCTTTCATGATTACCGTTCCTTTTGTCGTTCAATTTTATCTTTAAATCCGTACAAACTCTTTGTTTTATGAAAATTTCCTAAACAGGTTTTCTCTCTTTGTCTGATAATGATAACGTAATCCTTTTGCCTTCACTTCATATAATGCTTGAAAATAGAATAGTATCTAGTTTCTAAATTTATGCCTAAAATAACTCCACCATTAGGATTAGGAATACCATTCAAGGGCATAATCTCCACAATAAGGATGTAGTCTCTGTAATGTTGCTTCGTCCTTGGTTATAACTATGATGTTGAACTTTTTACAGGTAGCATGGGTTACCAAGGCAGGGGAATCTAAGCTGGAAGTGCCCATCTAGTGAAACTGTTATGTATCCTTATTTTTCCAAGTGGATTAGGGGATACCGCGACTTGCCTCTGAGACTTAACCGGTGGTGCAGTGTTGTTTGGTGGGAGTTTAGCAATCCTACTCCTTCTATCAGGTGCTTTCCAGGGGGCTCTTCCCTTCAGATAGTTTTGTGCTTTTTTGACAGATAGTCTGGGTAGTCTTGCAATAAGTTGGACTCAGTTCTTTCAGATCACTGTTTTTCCTATTCTTCATTAGGCTCAGGAATGCATTAGAATTGTCAAAAATGAATTGATTATTATTTGCCAAATTATCCATTTTTTGTTTACTTGTAAAGTTGAACAGTTCATATCTTTTCACAAGCAGAACTACTAAAAAATTTCAAGAATTAGGCTCTGTCTTCCATTGACTGATGACATCATCTTTATGATTTTCCTGGAGTAGAGAGTTTCTTTGGCAGGAAGGGCATACTGCTTTTGCAACCAAGGAGGAGGCAGATACCGAGGTACTTCTAGCTATATTATGGATATGCAAGGCCAGGATTTTCAGTGTTATGAAGATTCTTCTACTTTTCTGCAGCTTACTAGTTACTTCTACTGAAGTGGATCCTAATCCGAATAATTAAAGACCATTGGATTCTAACAGCATGACATCACAAGATTTCCAGTCTCTCTCTTTTTTGTAAGCTTTGGTTCCAAATCTTATGCCATATTGGGTATCATGCTGCTTGCTTTAGATTTGTTCAATTTTTACATAGGCTAAATCGACTTTTACCTCTGCAAGGAGAGACGAAAGCCTCAAGGCATTTTGAGGCGTAATCTTCAAGATAAACTACTAAAAATATTTCAAACGAATATGAAAATACAAAATCATGCCCACGATAAAACATAAATCATTTGAAAATTCATAATAAAACATATGAATGAAAATAAGAAGTCTAACTTGCAAACGAACATACAATAAAACAATAAAATAGCAGATAACGAGTTCTTAAATTCGTAATCAAATTGTTTTGTAATTCACTATAGAACCAGAGACAACTTAGAAGTCTCTCATTTTATCACAACTAATAGAATCTTTATGAGAAACCATCTACATACTTGATTTACCTATCATCTTCCCCAGACTCTTACCTATCTTCTTCCCCAGATTCTTCCTATGCTTTATCATCATCTTCAACTTGCAGTAGTGCCTTCTCCTTCCCCTCTCTTTAAAAGGCAGGAAAATGATAGGAAAAAAAAAAAAAGTAGAATGTTCTAGGCTGTAAGGTCAGTTATAAAAAATCCAGAGAGAGATGCCAAATAAGCACATAACTCAACTCCCCTGAGGCTTAGCCTTGGAGCATAGCTTCAGCGAGTCAAGGCGTAAGCCTCAGTAAATTGAGTCGTAATCATTCACAAATGGCACTCAAGGTGTAAGTTTTGAGGTATTGAACCCCACACATAGAGTGCCTAAAATCTTAGCCTTAGAAAGCCTTTTAAAACAAATCATTTGTTATGTTAGGTTGTATTCAATCCACTAAGTAGCTGCTTTCTGCTTCATGGTGATTTTTTGTTAGATTTAGACATCAGCTGACACTTTAATTAAGTGCACATATGATAATGTTCCATGGCATCATTGATTGGAGTTTTTCTTTTCTTTTGTTTCTTTGATTCAAAAATCATACCATAATAATTCTTGTTGCCGATCAAGTACGACCTTAAAGTATCCAGTAAAAGTTGTAAAACACTATTTCTTATTGTGTCTTTTGAGTTTATTTAATCGCTATTCTTTCAACTAGCAAAATTGAAATACAAAATGTGGCATGGGATTATTTAATGGTTATTTTGTTAGAAATTGTGTGAATACAGTGCAAGAATGACAACTATTTTTATGGAGTAGAATATGAGCACGAGAGTATTAGGCTTGGACCTATGCTCAAGTCGCATATTCATCAAAAATCACTATTTGATGGCTATTATTGGGAAAAAATAATGTTTTGAATAGTAATTTTTTGGAGAATGTGTGGTTAAAAAGTAGATAAAAGTTTTGGGTTTACGTGTAAAATATTTTATTGTGTTAATGTGTAGTTGAAAATGAGTATGAGAATTAAAGAGTTTGTTTTACAGGAAGACAAACAGGGGCTAAATGAAGGAACCATTTGAAATAATTTTAAATGAATGAATAATTTGAAATTTTTTTTTTTTTTTTTATCATATCACCCCAACCCTGAACATCTCAACTAGAAATTAAGGAGAAGGGGAAGTGGAAAAGCAAGTGGAAATTGTAGGCAAACTGTTAAATATTAATGGGACTGCCATTGCCAGGCTAGCAGTTTGTTCGGTGTTTATTGGGATCTTTGGCCATGTTAACATACATAACTAGGATTTCAAACTTTGATCCATTTGTTTGTTACATATTTTGCTAATAGGCCTTCATATTTTGGTAGATAAATTTTTCAAGAATCTTTATTATATCTAGTCACTTGAGTTTTTTTCTTTTAACTATTCGTTTTTACCCTTTATTGATGTAGCAATTGGCCTTTTACAGGCTTTTAAACACTTCTCCAGTATGTCATTGTTCCTGAAATTTCAAAATTTTGAAAATTTGACATTCCTAGAAGATGTTCCCTTGTGAAGAACTTATTTGCACCCATGAATTTTGTTTGGACCGAGTTATCCATTTTACCTATGGTTTCTTGTTTGACCGGGCAGGCATATCTGTTTTGAATATGTTTGTGTGGGGAAATATGGCACAATGGTGATTGGGCTTGATTTTAATTGAGATGGGCTAAAGCTAAATGGGCTGGACATTTGCTTTGTTAATTGAAGGGCTCTAATCTCGTGACTTTTGCATTTAACCTAGTGACTAATTCAATTGGAAGGCAGAATCAGATTTCTTTCTTTCATTCACG